>VVHJ01062005.1:0-10396 GCA_015107715.1 Tylochromis polylepis | reverse complement strand
CAAGCGTTGGACAGTCACGTCAGCAGGTGGAGTTCTCCTCACTCCCAGGAGGATCATTGCTGCTTGGATTACAGCCTGCATTGTTGCAGCATCCAGCGCACGCTTTACTGTCTCAAGTAGATCCAGTGACGTCTCCATCGAACTTCAAGTATGAACGACGGTATCCGAGAGTTTTGTTCATAATTTAAAATGTCTGAGTTCTCACACTCCTCTGATGTACCACTTCACTGTAGGACCCATGGAAAACATTAAGTGACTGAGCGGTTTCATTTATTAAAACTGCACAGGTGGAATTTGATGCTTTTAAATCCCCTGAGACCCCAAAACTTTATATTTTTAAAAAGGACTAAAAAACAGTAGATGCAGAAAACAACGATGTGACGAAATCATTTTAAAAAATTTAATGATAAGAAAAAGTAAAAACAGTGAGACATGACAAAGAAAATATACCACTGTGGTCGACACGAATCCCAGTCAGTAGGATTCAGTTTAAACATGTCATCAGCTGCCTGATAAAACTTTTAAATAATAATAAATAAATAAATAAAACATAGAATCTTTCCACTGGTTTAGGAATGATTTCAGTTATAAAATCTTAATCTGTAAATTCTGAATATCAACATTGTGCACGGATGTCATTAATAATCGCAGCTCTATGATGTCTGTAATCACGGAGCTTAACAAAAATGTGTGAAATAAATTCATCTGAAGGAGAATATTCCTGAAAAAAAAACTCTTATTATAAAAGATAACATTATAAAATTTATAAATTATAACAGATCCAAAATGACAAAAGAAGCCAAAAAAGAAACCAACTTCTCATCATAGACAAATGTCCCCAAACTATCCCTGTGTTTAAATTAATTTAGGATCTTCATGTGTGATTGTTGTCATTTCTGAGTGAAAAACTAAATCACTGATTGATTCTGTTCATCTGGACGTAGCGTCTTCAGTGGGAGAAACGTTCTGTCACTCATCCAAGTGACTTGTAAACATATAACCTTATGAATAGCATATTTGCATAATGACCGAAACTAGCACCACTGACCAGCAATGAGGTGAGGTCAGCTTTATGATTGTTATTATGTCATGAGTACCATTCACAGCTGCACCCTGAGGTCCTTCCTCGGTTCAGAGATGGTCGTCTGCTCTTTGCTGCTCTCCTGTCAGAACAGAAATATTGAGTCTGTTTAATGCAGTCGTTCAGCTTTTACTTCACACTTTTTGGATTTGGAACATTTATTTTACATTTATATAATAATATATAATATCTAAAAGTCTTTAGGGACAATATTAAATAGTTTAGTTTGGTGTGCTGTACTTACATTAGGATTTAATTACTTTTGAGTCTGAATCTTCAAGTCACAGTATCAGAAGCTTAAAAAGAAGAATTATATTTTCAGATGAATAACGACACGAGTTATTCTGTCAAGCTGACGTCAGTGACTTTACAAATCTTTTTATATTCAGTACACAAATAATATCCAAATATCTTTAAACAAGTTTTAAAATACTTACTGTTTGCACGATTAAACCCTGAAAACAGACAATACCACAGTTATTTATTTAGACCTTAATCAGACAACAAGTATATTATATCATTTTATTAGTAACTGCCATCTAAATTATTCAGTTCCCAATTTATGATTTTTTTTTCATATCAGAGGAACAGGGCATGACTTATATAAGTTTATTAGAATATTAAAACACACAAAAAACCACGAACATTTCACATGAATATCATCCATAAAGCATAAAAATATATTTTGCTCATTACCATTTCTTCTTATCCTGAAATAGATTCCGATACAAACGGCCAGGAGAAGTAGGACTGCAAGACCTCCGATAACACCACCAACATGAAACCCTGAAGGACCTGAAATATTTACACAAAGTCTCTGACTGACCAGTGAGTAATCACACTATGTTCATTACACTTACACGACTTTAGTCCTTTGATTATTTTAAAAGGACTTAAACAAGCTGAGATATTCTCAGTGTAGATTAGTGAATAATGAGTCTAGAATAACTGTGTGAATCACAGTTACTGTTTGATTTTCAGCAGCTACATCATAATGACTGACGGTGAAAACTGTGTTACAATGCTGCATATATTTATGTTTTTACACGCTGTGAGAAGGCAGGTTATAAATAAACATCATGGAAGAGTTAATCCTTTATGTAAAATATCAGCATCACATCTAACCTGCGCACAGTTTAGGAGCTCTTGTGAACTTGATGAGAAACATACTGTGATTAAAATGTAAAAAATAAAAAATAACTTAATCCCAAAACATATAGTGAGATTTGAAAAATAAAGCTGTGTATATATTTGGGGATTTTAACCTCTTGTCCCATTAATTTAAAATGAGATTGTAAGTAAACAGCTGGTTAGTTTTTGTGACCATTTACTGGACCACTATGGTGATGACAGGTTACAGTGCACATGGAGTAACAAAACAGGCCAGAAGAAAGATAAATATATTTTTTCAAAGATAAATAATCTTCCTCTGAATTCAGTCTTACCTGTATTGGTCTTGATTTGTGTTTTTTCCAGTTTGGTGACGATCTCCTCATTGACACCACCGAACTGAAACACACAGTCGTACCTCTCCCAGTCCTCAGGTTTGACTGATGAAAGTTTCAGATCAACACTCATCTGGAAGGTCTCATCATTGTTGGGGAGGATCTCTCCTTTGTGCACATCCTCATGAAGCTCCTCTCCATCTTTCCTCCAGAACATCTCAGCTACGTTAGGAAAAAATCCTGTAGCGTGGCAGCTGATGGGAGAGGAGGGAGTCTTCTGGAGGAGAGACACTGAGGGAAGAACTAAAGAGTAAAGAGAAACACAGTTCAGTGTTTCTATATAAAAGCATGCTAACTCATCATTTCTGTCTGATGTAGTCTGATTGCCTTAGACTCACATATGAATGCACATACCAGGCTTTTAGTTTGTTGTCTTATTAACTGCACTTTAATATTACTGTTTCTGTTGTCATAGGGAAAAGAGAGAACACCCTAGATAGGATGGATAGATAGGCTGCCAGCCAGTCTAATGTTCAGACGTGTGGTTTATTTAGGCTGATAAAAGCCTAAGAAGAACAAAAAAAAGAAGAATTTAACACAAGGAAAGAAAGATTACTAAGAATAAAAGGGGGACACCAGAAATGACTAAGGAATAAACAGAGTACAGAGAAACACAGTACAACACGGCAAAGATCAGAAATAAACTGAGGGGTTAAATCAGGGGTGTCGAACTCGTCCTCGAGGGCCGCTATCCTGAAACTTTTCCATGTGTCCCTGTTGCAACACACCTGAATAAAATTAGTAGGTCATTAGCAAGACTTGACTGAATGCTGAGGTGGCAACCCCTAACCCTACTCAAGTACATGGGGTGATTGTGGCTCAAGAGTTGGCAGTTCGTCTTGTAATTGGAAGGTTGCTGCTTCAAGCTCCGGCTCGGACAGTCTCGGTTGTTGTGTCCTTAGGCAAGACACTTCACCCGTTGTCTGGTGGTGGTGGTGGTCAGAGGGCCCGGTGGCGCCAGTGTCCGGCAGCCTCGCCTCGGTCAGTGCGCCCCAGGGTGGCTGTGGCTGCAATGTAGCTTGTCATCACCAGTGTGTGAATGGGTGGATGACTGAATGTGTAAAGCGCTTTGGGGTCCTTAAGGAAAGCGTTATACAAAATACAAACCATTTACATTTAAGTAAGTGTTTGGAAAAATGTACTTCTAAAAGTACTTGTATTGCACCATGTTCATTCACTCATGAGCTGCTGTAACATGAATCAGATGGCTGAACTGCCACCTCAGCATGCAGTCAATGTCTATAAATTTTATTCAGGTGTGTTGCAGCAGGGACACATGGAAAAGTTTCAGGACAGCGGCCCTCGAGGACTGGAGTTTGACACCTGTGGTTTAAATACAGACACACACCGAGGGCTAATGGGGGAATTAGACACAGCTGGGGAACTTAACACCTAGACTAAAATCAAGGTAACAAAACAAGGGAAGTAAAACTAATACACAAGAGAAAAATGGTGCCAAAATAAAATAGGAAGTGAGAAGCAATAACTAACAAGGAAACACAGACAGAACTGAACATAAGGGAACTGACAAAGAAGAAAAAGGCAGGAAACACTGAGAAAATACAATAAACACAACAGAAACTGGAACTAAACACTCAAGGTGGAAAACATGAAGGAAACACACAAAGATGAAAACCTAAACAAAAAGCAAACTAAGAATCAAACTGAAGACATTTAATAATAAACAGAACTTGAAAGACCTTCTGGGTCAAAGACACAGGACCATGACAGTTTATCCAACATAAGCTGCTCTGCAACCCTGGAGCCGATCCTAACTGTCAATGTGCAAGAGGCGGACAGGTCACCAGTGTATCACGGGGGTAATATAAATGCAACGAGTAATAAGGAAGAGATGGAAACTGACAATGAAAGCATAACATGAAACTGAGACTCTTAATGGCAAAGGCTAAGATGAAGTTAGCAGAAAAACAAAGAACGAAAAATGTAAAATGTAAAAAAACAAAAGTGGTAAATATGTGAGAGTGCAGAGAGGTGATGAGAAAAATTGGTAAACTTTTTTTTATTATGGACACAGAAATTGAGGCATATGAATATTGTGTTCATTACTCTAAATCGGGTGATTTTACCTGTTTTCATCAGAGATTTCCTCCCAGAGGTCACAAAGTTCTTCAGTTTGTCAACACACTCCTGTGTGAGGAAGTACTTCTTGTATGAAATGCGAGTTTTGTCTCTGTCCCAGTTATGTTTGGTTATAACAGCCTGAGGTGCTGAAGCAATATATGTCTCTGTCTTCAGGTCAAATGCAACATAATCTCTTCCATCATAACCAAGCATCTCAAATCCAGTCACCTCTTCTGTGTCTTCGTTCCACTCACAGCCGTACATCCACTGCAAAATGTGAACACCTGAGAGAGGACAGGACTGTAGTAAACGAGAGATTTTTTTTAAATCTGTAGATATTGTTCAGCAGGCAGCAAACCTGAAACTGTTGTAAAGAATCAGTACTTTTTACTGAATGTTAAAAGAGCCTCAGTGCTTTTTAATACAGACAAAAAAAGCACTGAGCTACCCCGCGTAGGGAATAATCAAAGACACACAGCAAAACACATCCTTTTTATGAAACCAGCACATCAAATCAGTATTCCTGGAGCTGCTATTTATTCTACACGACACTCAAAACACCTCAGAGAGAGCATGTTCTTGGCATACTAACGCCTGCTTTATTTGTCTTGATGCATGCTCAATCATCCAGGTAAGGAAATCCAAAAAAGTTGATTCTGTTCATCTCGAAGTGGCGTTTCAGTTTCTCCCACTGAAAACGCTACGTCCAGATGAACAGAATCAACTTTTTGGGACTTGCTTTCATTAACTGTGTATTAAGACTATTCACTGCGCTCTGGGTCAAAGGAACCCAGCAGTAAACCTTCTTCTTTTCCATCATTATCTTTGCTGCATTCCTACAGCCACTACAACCAATTTTCCCGTTCTCAGGGGGATATTTAGCTTTCAGCGTTTCTTACTCACCTGTAGTCTGATTCAAACGTTCCATTAGCCAGACGACGTGTGCTTTGATAGCTTGCTCGTTGAGTATGTTTCTCTGTCTCTCTCTTTCCCAATATTCAGGATCTACAGTTTTCTCAATCCACTCAGTCTTGGGTACCATCTTCTTCAAGCTGCTCTTATAATGCACAAACTCCTGACCATTTACAAATATGACTTCAGTTAACTCAGGAGATTCATTCCAACCAGTGGCTGCAGTCTCAATGTATGTCATAGTGTGTCGCTCTGAAACAAACAGACAAACAAAAAGCAAGTTTACTTAAATATTTCGGACTAATAATTCAGCTGGTAACTAAAAAGGCAATAAAATGCATTCAAACACCCCTAGAAACATTTCAGACAACATACATATTCTTTTGTGGTTAAAGTAGACATGAAACTGCACATAAAAAGGTTCATTTACACCATGGAGCCCTCAAAAACTGACATAGATGCAACTGTCAAGGAGCTGGATTTAAGAAAGAAGTGCTTGAAGTTTAAGTTTTTGGACCATGTTTAGCGCCATCTTGTGCCAGTACAGAACATGACATCACCGAGTTGGTTGGTTGCTGCTAATAGACTTACATTAGTTTATATTAGCCAACTAATGAAACAACAACTCAGTAAAAAAAAAAAAAGGGGGAGGGGGGGATAAAACCAAAAAAATAAAATAAAACTGATACAGATCATCATGAAATTAACTGAAAACATCCAGAGGACAGCCAGACTAAGACTAACAGGTGAATCTGAGAGATTTTTTAACTCGGCTTTTGGTGGGACTCGACTGAGGGGTCAGTCAGTTGTCTCCTTCAGCTCTCATTGCTCTCTATTTAGCTACAGAGCAAGTGTCCCAAGACATCCACCCGTGGAGACTGTGGACCAGTAAGGACCAACAGATGCCTTTACAAAAAAGCATGTGAAATGCAAAACACACATAAATCTGGGCTTGACTTCCTTTCATTTCCCCTCTGTCTCTATTATCCTATTATCACTAGACTGATGTTCTACTGATAAGGCCCGAGGATGGGCGGCCATCCGCCGTGACCAGTTGGGGGAGAAGGAAGGAAGACAGGATGAAGGAATGCTGCAGAAGAGAGCCAGAGATTAATAATAACTCATAATTAAATGCAGAGAGGTGTATAAACACATAGAGTAAAAAAGAGCTGAGTGAAGAAGAAAGACAGAAAGCAGATAACCCTACTGCTGCGTAACTAAAGGTGTCTGTCTCCTGAATCCAAGTTGCACCCTTCATTCCACAGAGAAAAGAGACTGGGCCTATTATTTGCCACAGGTAACCGTTGCGTATAACACTACAGCACATCAGTTGACTGATAAGTCACCATTTTTCTTGATGTTTGGATCAATTGCCTGTTACGCAGGATCCATGGGCCTGTGGGCAGCAGCACTCATGACTGAATTGTGGAACACCAGACCCAGTTATGCCATGGTTTTAAAGGTGTCACTAAAACACTGCAGCTAATGGGCTTAAGAAATACGATGATCAGCGTGTAAGGAAAGTGCTTAAGGCCCAAGAAATGGGTGGATCAGTTTATACAGTCACCACTGTGGATGACCTTGATCAAATGAAACATGTTCAAAAACAAGTTAGGCCCTGGTAGTAAACATTAATCATCAAGCTGAAAATTCAAAACCAGATGATAGATTGTAGTGAAAGTCTTCGTTGAAAATAAAAAAAATATTTTATTCCTAAGTAACGCTTTTAAATGCACCAATGACTCCTGCCCTAGTTCCTTTGATTACAAAGGGGCATCTGTGGCCTGTTCTTCAGTCTCTCCAGACATTTGCCTCTCATGTTGATTGCAGGTGGCAGAGATGGTCACAGGAATGTGGAAAATTAAGTTAATGTATTAAGCTTAGCTGTTGGAGCACATCTGGGGTTTCCTTTTCTGTTGTAGTCTGACCCTGGTGCTGTGGACCACATTCACTTCCCCTGGTGGTTGTTTTGTTGTTTAATGCTTATTGGTGGCAATTAGGATGAGAGCGGTAATTTTGAGTCTGGTGGACTCAAAATAACTGTTTTTTTTCTCTTTTTTGTTATTTATACTTTATCATCTCTCATTTGCTTTTCCTATAATTGTGTTTACTGGTATCTGTGGAGAATTTAATTGTACCGGGAAACACGTTTCTTTATTGTGCGTATGACAATAAACATGGAACTTGTGAGAAATAGGAATGACAGGAATGCATGCAGCGTTTTGAATACATTAGACTTCAGTACATAGAGAGTAGCTGGAAGTCGCTAAACACAGAGAGAGAGCGGAGGTCAGTACTGTCAGATGAGCAAACTACATCAGCGCTACTTAACGCCTCTCCGTGGATCTCACAGAGAGAGGAGGTAAAGCAGCAGCGACCTCTTGCTAATGAGCAAAGACGCATGCCTGCATGTACCGGATACCACGACCCGCAGCGATGTATTACCATCACGTCGCTGTGCTCTGCGAAGGCTTTTCTGAAAGTAAACATGAAAACTTTGAAAGTAGCGCGGATTCAGAGTCTAATGCATAATGTACACAGACTGAGCTTGCTCACCTGCTGCTGTGCTGTATGTCCCCACGACAACGAGAAAAATGAGTGTGTTCATTTTGGGTTGTAGCGATGAAACTGTGTGTTTTGTGTACGTTGAGCTCGGCAGTCAAAGACTCAAGTAAGAAGAATGTAAGAGGCGTGAACAGCTGCCGTCTTTGGAGCCAATCAGATTTTTCCTTGAGCAAAAGCTCCTCTGTGGACCAAAGTGAAACTAAAGTGTTTATTTATTTGCTTGATTGTTAATTTATTTTACGTGTAAAATAATGAAACCTTCACGCTTCATTTGGGTATCCTAAGTTGTCAGTATTCTCATAGCTCGAGCTGCTGTGTACTGTGTGAGACTGTACTTAAAAAATAAAAAAAAGACTTCACGGGTTGTTTGTACAAGCACATTTTTATGACCAACACTGCCTGCTATTTTCGGCTGCTCCCTTGTCACAGCTGGTACTTCTCAGAGTTCCTGACACAAATCCAAAGGTGAAATGTGCCTCTGGTTGGAATCAAAGGAAATGTGGATTTTTTTCAGAGCTCTGTTTTGGTAACTCTGGCGTACATAAAGTAGGGTTCTGTTTACTTTATAAAGCAAATAGATTTCAGAACTCATAAATAACATGACATTTTTGCTTAATTTCACAGGATGGAGTACTTTGATATTTAGAGAATCTTAACTTTTGACCCTATATGTGTACTGAGGTATTAGTTAATATAGTTAATTAATAGTTAATTAATGAGATATAAATGGTAACACAGCTGAACTTAACCGAGCATCCACTTTTTTAAACTTTTTTTCTTATTTCTTCATTTTTACTGTAATCTAATGGTGGTCCAGTGCTGGTGGGGCGTTCACTGTCCACTCCAGTCCCGCGTCTGCCCGTCTACCTGCACACAGACTTGTTGTCAGATGGAGGTAGTGTACAAAGTATGTGGTACAAGCCTGTGCTGGTGGAAAAAATTATTTATGGTGCCACGGGATTTAGAGCATGAAACTGAGTCATTTAATTGTTAAGGTCCAAGTTTGAGTATTGTTTGTTAGCTAATATAATGATATCAGTTAATGCAGTGTAGATTTAAACAAATATTCATAACAAGACAACCTAAAATGATTCTACAAAGACAACAGACAGCTAAGTGAATCTGCTCAAGTCTAACATACAGTGTTAAAATGAAAACCGGCAGTAACTTAAAATATTATTCTCTCTATTTTATGAAGGCTTGATTGTTAATGTTTAACATGTAAACCCAGAATCTCAGAGAATCTATGATTTTTTTTAAAGACACTGGGAAGTCGGACATTAGAAATATTAATTTGACTAAAAATGTCTCAAGCAAACAAAATCCTCACTATCATTTTATTGTGACGTGTAAAGTCAAATCTCTTCAGTCATCAGTAACAATCAGGTCAAATGTACAGAGTCTCGTCAGTTACATTTATTTAGTTTATGTTACAACAGTAAATATTCAGGTATAATTCATGACACTATAGCTACAGTCACAGAAAAAAACAAACGAAAAAGCACATTAAAGTCTGAAGATATTGTCAAGAACATTTATGCACCTCACAATCTAATACCTTAAAAGGTATGGTCAGTCATTTTCTGCGCTTATTTAATAGAAATGACTAAGTTGTACTCATAAATATACATTGATGAGTGTGTAATTATATCCTCTAACAAACTGATGCAATCTCATAAACTTATTTTTCATCCCAAAAAGTTGATTCTGTTCATCTGGACGTAGCGTTTTCAGTGGGAGAAACGTTTCGTCACTCATCCAGGTGACTTCTTCAGTCTCAGCTGACTGCAGGTTTCCAACCTTATAAACAGCAGATTTGCATAATGACTGAAACCAGCCCACTGGAGAACAATGGGCTGTGAGGACAGTTCCTTGATCATTAAAATGCAAAATCTCATGACCATTGATCAACAACTACTGATCAACACCTACTGATCAATGGCCATGAGTACCATTCACAGAGAGTTGGGGAATGGCTGCAATCACAGCATTGTAAGATGGTGACAGATGTACCCTTAGGCCCCCTCCTCCATTCAGAGATGGTCTTTCCCTTTTCACGTAAATGGCCTCCTTGACTCCCCGCTCAAACCAGCGTTCCTCCCTGTCCAGGATGTGTACATCCTCATCATTGAAAGAGTGTCCACTGGCCTGTAGGTGTGAATATACGTTCTGATGTATTATCAGTTCATTTATCACCTGATCAATCATTAAACATTACAAATGGAACCAGATGAGCTACACAGTTCCCTGT
>VVHJ01062004.1:0-29201 GCA_015107715.1 Tylochromis polylepis | reverse complement strand
GCGTGGCCCAACCTATCCCAGAATGCATAGCGCGGCCCAGCCAATTCCAGTTTCTATCAATGGCGGCAGCAACGGAGGAGGCACAAGCGGCGGCGGAGGACAGCTACATTCTCAAATGCAAGTTTCTGGGTGACTAAATAAACTGTTCAGATGATGTCAGGCGAGAATGTAGCTGTGTAAACCACAAATATCTGCTCCATTTATCAACACAACACATATTTCCAAAAGTACGCTGACGTTTGCAGAGATGGCCCGCTAGAGCCGCCGAAACACCGGACTCCCGGCACATCGTTCTCATACTCCCCCGCGCTCTTATGCTACTCAGGTTACACATGATATATAAGTCACTCAAACACCTTAAAAATGTTATTGTTTGGCTTTTTCCAGTGTTTTATTTGTCCTTGGTTTTGGGACACAGCAATTGTCTTGGGGTCCCTTTGTCCTTTGTTGTGCTGTCCCTCATTCCCTCTTGCTGAATGTCCTCATGTTCCATGTGGCTCATGTCGTTTCCTAGTAAGCAAATTCCTAGTCTCTCCCTAGTTAACTTCTTTTGTATTTTTGATCCTTGTGAGTCCAGCAAAAAAGCTGTATTTTGAGCTCAGTGCCGCTTCTGGGTCCTGCACATTGGCTCCTAATCTTGCCAGTAACACAGCAATAGATACCTGTCACAAAGCTGAAAAAGAATTCAGAAGCATTTCTGTCCAGCATTTGCAAACAGCTTGGACTGACCGAGATCTGTCAGTTTAAACTGACAGATTTCAGTTTGGACTGACTGTTGGATATTCTGGACCATTGCTACTCTCGCCAAGAGTGTGTGTCCTGCAACATTCATTTATTAACATTTATTACCCAAAGACATAAAGTGAAATGTCACTTTCCACATCTGTGGCAAGCAGTAATGCCGATACGCCAGTATAACCATTAGTCTTACTCACACTTTGCTTAATTTTCCTAATTCTAATTGAAATAGGAAATAGGAACAGATTGAAGGGACTCAACTTACATCTTAGGGTTTTTTATTATATCTATTGTGTGTGAGAGTGTGTTGAAGGATCTGTGTGGTAACCAGACAGAAGAGGGCACTGTTTGATGGTTTCTGTGCATGCTCTTAGGTTCTGTAAAGTATATTTGTTAATCAGTGTTAATTAGTAACACAGTAAGTATATTGAAAACATTCCTATTCCATAGAATTAAAGCAACAGGTATACTTTTTGTTTTTTTCTTGTTTGTTTTTACTTTTTCAAGGCATGACAACATGAATACACCAGTCACATTAATGTCAGCAGGGCCACACACACAGTCCATCTATTACCAAACAAAGTATTTTTATTTAAACAAACAACAACAAAACTAGCATGACCATAATTTCAATTCAGAGACTCATGATATGATACAAACAGAAAGCATTATGACTGAACTGAACTGCATTTTCTTCTTTGTCAGATTACCTGATGTGGAAGTGACAAAAGAAGACAATAAAGTGGCCTTTACAAAAAACAACAGCATGCAGTGTATATACAAAGCACATATCTGTCAATCATCATCCCATCCAAACCAGGAGATTATTGATGACTGCATTGGTTTCTCTGTCATACTTTTAGTTTTTGAACATGTCACACAGCAGTTTCTCCATGGGAGTGTTTCCAATGGTTCTGTGGAAGAACAGCAGCTCTATCCGCTCAGAATTCACAAAGCGCAGAGAGGGAAGGAGAAGAAGCAGCTTTCCGAACCTAAAGACAAAGATCATAATAAAATTAAGGCTGTGTAAAATGATTTAATGGAAAAGACTTTCACATTGTAACCAGTCACGCGTTTTAAAGGGAGAGTCCACTCAAAAAGAGCGCATCAGTTTAAAAGGGAAATCAGTTTCTTATATAAAACCTAAAATTAAAGATGCTTGTCATGAAACAAAACAGAAGTGGACTGGTACATTGTTGGGACCCTCTGGTGGTTGTGAGCCACTGACCCGATTGGCACAATTAACATATAACATAAACCAGAAGAGGCAGGATGATGGGATTCATGGCTTTTTTAAATGTTACTTTCAAATCAAGAAATCAACTTTAGAACGTAATAAAGAACAAAAATTCAGTGTATTGTTGTAAACGCACTGGAGTTTTGTTTTGTGTTTTGTCATTTTGTTCCACTGAATTGGTGGCCTTTATCAGGTAGGTTATTACCTGGCTGGTTGACTAGGGTAGTGTGACCGGATGTGTTGTCCCAGCATGACTTGCGACTGATCCTGCAGGTTCTCCACTTGTTCTGGATCTTTCAAACCTCGAGTCTCTGAAGCAGAAGAAATACTTTATGGAATTTATGCTTTTTATGGAAGACTATTCCTGCCAAAAAGTGTACAACATTCCATGTAATAAAAAAATGACTGTATAATTTTGATGTACTATATAGATGTACATCATATTTATATAGTGATGATATGATTACTACATGACATGTATGGTTATATAGTGATCTTAATTAAATAAAACACACTGAGGGAAATTTTAGCCTCTGCATGGTGCTCATCTCCTGAAAACAATGACAGAGCTAAGTGATCATGTTAAAGGTAATCTGCTGGACTATAGACAAGCGAGTGAATAGTTTTTTGTTCCTCACCTGGCTTGAAGAGCACAATGGCCTTCAGGCAGGCGAACTCGGTGGGATCAACAGCGAGGGCCTTGAAGCGGCTGAAGACCTCCTGCAGGAGGCGCAGGTCCAGGCTGGTGTAGCTGGTTTTTCCCTGCATGCTGGGGCAGAGGTCTGGCAAAGACAGCAGTGGGCAGCTGTCTAGTGGCAAAGACCACTGGATGGCGCAGAGAAGGAAGAGTTCACTCCATGCTTCCTCCAGCAGGATCACCTGGTGAAGAAGAAAAACCAGAGGCTGAAAATGCACCACTGTACTCTGCTTCACTGTCGACCCAAAGAAATCACGAAGAAAAACTATAGATGCTCATTCCTGACATTCCCTTTTCCAATCACACTGTTATGTTGTCAAAGAGGGATGGGACCGCTGATTCCATGGTCACTTACTTATTTACAGACAGACAGTATTTGTGGTACTATTAAATGTCATATTGTCATTTCACGTTGCTGAATGTGCTGTGTTGTCGTTGTGGCCATGTCATGAACATGAAGTTACTACAACACATGTAATCCTGTAGGCACATAATGACTTTGGTATTTGGAATTTACAGACAGAAATAATAATTTGTGTCATTTTCTGTCATTGTCACCTATAAAGTCAAATTATGAGACATCATGATTCAATATATTTTTAGATATAAAGAAAGACATCTACATTTTATTTTTTTTTTATCTCTGTAACCTTAATTTGTCTTTTATCATTATAAATATGAAGAAAAAAAAATTCTAACAAGAATAGAAGTCCATTGGCTAAAATAAAATTGCTAGATTTATTTTTTAACCTATTGAAAAAAAGTTAAAGTGAAAAAGCCAAAGTGAAAAAGTTTGTACGAGCTATCTTTAGAAAAACCTCACTTCCAGGTTACCTGGTCTCTGAAGGGCAGGTTGGAAAACACTGGCAAGTTCTTGGACCATTTCACCGACATGAAGAGCAGCCTTGCTGAGGTCTCGTATACGTTTTCAGAACCAGACGGGTACAAAGCCATGTGGTACTCAGAAGACGCCCGCTCTGGTTCGTTGCTGGTCACGTCTATGTTTTCATCAACTGAAACAGAAAAGATGAGTTCAGAATGAAGAGTGCACAGGAAAATAAAACCGACTTGTTAGGCAGACAGACAAACTTCAGGCAGTTGTGATGTGCTTCAGTTAAAATTTGAGCTCCAGCTGAAAGTCAGCAGACGCCCATATGGACAAAAAAAGCCTCTTTAGTCAGGCTAAGACTAAAGAACGTCATCATTCTTCACATGTTAGCATTTTGTACATGCTACTACTTACATGTTTGCTAAGTGTGGCCTTTAAAGAACTAAATTAAATTTTAAAAAATATTTAAGGAGAGTTCCAAATTTGGTTAGCTAGTCTAATAGAAGCTATGCTTAATTGTAAAGACAGTGATCACTCCAGAACGGGATTGATCATCATGGTGATCTCATCCTGCCCCGGGAAACGGAGATGAAACCATGACAGATTTGAAGTCAACCCCACCTTCTTCACTGCCCACCCAATAACACCCTCTTACGGTCTGCTTTTTGTACTGAACCCCACTCATGGAGACCCCTCCACATCTGGATTTTACCCAATAATATGAGTTTTCTAACCATCATGTCCCCCTGCAAGTCCTAATGTGAAGGACTTGTGAGAAAGCTTCACCTTAAATTTACAGCAAAAACCTTTCCCATAACAAGTGTTGCTCACCATCCTCAGGCTCCAGCTTGGCGCAGGTCTCAGCTGTCATGAGGCTTGCCATAAAGCGGTGGTTGTTCTGGGGACTGATGCAGCGCTGGGTTGCAACAGAGGAAGTGATGGACATGGAGGAGGTGATGTGGGGCCACGTGATGACAGAGCCATTGGAGGATGATGAAGAAGAGGAGGAAGAAGAGGAGGAGGAAGAGGAGGTGGGTTCCCGTGTGGTGGCCAGGTGCTCCTTCTCCGGGTCCACATCAATGGAGTCCAGGCGGACCTGAGCTGTGCTGCGCGGCTGCCGCTCGTTCTGAACCGCTGCAGAGGGGAGACAGAAAGGCACAAACTGTTATCTGAGGTGATAATATAGGAACGATTTTAACCTCTCACAGGTTCATGTTTGAGTTCCACTGGACACCATTCAGTTTAATGAAGCTCATGAATGCTAAAATCACTCACCGTCCTTATTCATGCCTGCCTGCAGGCACTTTTTCAGCCGACATGCCTGGCACTGGTTACGATGAGCCTTGTCCACTGGACACATGCCTGTACCGGCCTGGCACCTGTTAACCAACAGTCAGGCGTTTTAAAGGGAGAGTCCACTCAAAAATAACATGTGCTGCTCCTTTCACTTATTTTCTTGTAGCCTACAGAATATTGAAAGCAGTAAGAAACTTGCATTTGTACATAATAATTACTAAAGAGCAGCTGTTAGAATGTATCTGGAAAATTTCTGAATATGAATAAACCAGTGTGGTTAAAGTCCTTAATCTTAACCTGACATTTATCCAAAAAAAAAAAATCAAAAGTTTTAGAAAAGAAAAGTTTTAGGTTCTACTTCTAATCACAGATGGAATCAAAGGTGTGCTAATACCCAGAAAAAAATAATAAATATTTATTAAAGCAATTTATGTTTTATGGTTTTAAAAGTTACTTTCTGTCAATATTTTTATTAATATTGTCATTTAAGTGAAAACAAGTGCAATTTTTTTTTCATACACAGTTAATAAATTGACAAAAATGTGTCATCAGCTTTGCATTTCAAATTTGGTTCTGCTGCTACACTTTTTTATTTTGCATACATAATCATCTGAAAGGCATTTACTTATACTGTAATGGGAAACACTAATTTATTATAATATTTGGCAAAATATGGGGTTTGTAAAGGCTAAAACCAAAGTTTTATTTTAAATAGATCAGGAAACATCACATGATGAGGCTGGAATAACTGTCTACAGCTGAGTTTCCTCTTGCCTGTAAATGAGCCTCCTCCTCACGCTGCGCTTGAAGAAGCCGCTGCAGCCGTTGCAGGCGTAGATGCCGTAGTGTTTCCCACTGCTGGTGTCTCCACACACTTTGCAGACCAGAGCTGGGCTCAGAGCTTTGCCTGGTGCAGGACTCTTGACTGTGAGTCAAAAACGGTCACAGGGTAGGTCGGTTATTGCCACTCATTAGGTCTGGTGTCGTTTCATACATGTGCCTGCCATCTGTACAGTCAGCTCTGTCTGCTGGTAAGCAGGACAGTCTGTCAAAACACTCAAGTCAATAATGCAATGGTGAGACAATCTCACTGAGTGGATGATGTTGAAGATAAAACTTCAAAAAAATTGAATAAAATCCTTAAAGTTAAAATAGCATCACTTGCTCATAATTATGTGCTTTTTTATGACAGTTTTTAATGTTTTTGTGTTGGATTTCATCCATAACCCGATGCATGTTGAGTAAAGATTTTCAGTTGTTTCAAACCTTCATATCATTTAAATATTAACTTTTTCCCCCGCTACAGAGCCAAGTCAGTGTTACACTCTTCAGGCTCCGTTGGCAACCTGTTGTCGCTGGTGTGGAGCTCTTACCTCCCCTGCTGTCATCAGTCCCACTGCTGCCAGATGATTCGGTGGGGGAAGAGGACGGAATCATGGATATCTTTGCAAGGTGATCCTCCATTATTTTTCTCTCAAAATATCTCCTCTAGTGATTGACGAAGGGAGATAAGAAAAAGTTTTGGTCCTCTTCTGCTCAGTTGCTTCAATGAAAAATACGTAGGGCCGTAGGGCCTCTGGTGGTCCCCGGTGGACAGATGGCGGGGTGAGCCCGTGCTGTGTGTTGCAACCTCTGCTGTGGTGGTTCAGATGGGCTGGGGTCCTGTCATGAGCTCCAGCTGACACTTGTTGCACGTGAACAGGTTGTGTGCGCGTGTGTTCCCTCCGGTGTCTGTCACTGTCTGTGGGCTCTTCTCAGCAGCAGGTCCTCAAAAGGGAACCCAGGGGGTGGTGGAGGGGGTAGGATTAGCCCCAAGCGCTGTGTAAGCAGCATGCTTATTTGTCATCCTCTTAATCTTTACTGTTCATCTACTGATCAATCAGTCACATTGCCAGCACACTGGTGCTGCTCAGACATGGATTGTCATGAGGTCTGCAAACAAACAAACAAGCAAACAAACAAAAAAGAATCGGCGATGACAACAAAAACTCCAGCTCTGTGCTAGAAGTCTTGTAACTGTAGACCACTTCCCATCCAGGCACTCCTCCTCGTGTCTCCTCTGTCTACATCAGTCAACACTCCTCTTCAGTATCTGCATTTAAAGGGACGATTACATGAGGCACACATTATAATATTTACCAGCCTCTTCAATTTGTATTTCCCCTCCTTTTCTTTTTTCTTTGCCTCCTGAATTCTAGACCCATTTCCCCTTGCTGTATATTTGATCTGTGTGATTGCCTCCTATTCATAAAGACTCCCAGTGTTTGCAGAGGAGCTGCCTATTAACTCCCATTTCTGCCCCTTTTTTTGGCAAACTGGAGATCATCCACTTCCTCAGGTTGCCAAGAGAAAAAGGTCACAGAGAGAATAATGGAGTTTGGGGGGGCTGATGTTATGGTCAGCACTAATTTAGCTAATTCATAAGGGCCTCCCATTTATTATTGAGAAGCTAGAATTATCATACATGTGGCATTTACATAGGCGGCAGTTTATTAGCCGCAGCGGGTATGAGATTGGATCTGGTGAGGAGGTGAGGAAAAGCGTACAAAACTCAGGTAGGAAATATGAAACAAGCAACTTTCTAATCATATTTAAATAAAACTGAGTTTTTGTTTTACCAAAATAACAGACAGTTTGGGGCTAAGTGAAAAGCTTTCTACATTATTTTACAATTAAGATGTGAAAGGACTCAAAACCAAGAAAAGCAAACCATAAAATATTCTTTCCTAACATGATTTTTACTCAAACTGGAGAGAAGAGATGGAGGGTTGCTGGAAAGGCTACAATGTTTCAAATGTAAAATTCAGAACAGGTGTCAAACAGTGCTTCTATCTGTTAGTGCCAGCATCATCATCATCATCCCTTAACGCTTCAATGCCCGCGTGGCTCCCCGCTCATTTTCATCATTTGTCTCTTTGCACAGTTGAGCGGTTCAAGTGAAAGACGTAAATCTGGAGAGGACACGAGCTGCTGGGTCTCTGACATCTGCGCAGTGGCATCTGTACTCATTCACTGTTTGTTTGCTTTTTGTTTTGCGCTAGTAACATGTATGAATAACTGCGCTAACGACTGCTCTTAGATTGGACATATGAACGCTTTAATTAATTTTGCTTTACACCATCTGACATAATCGCTTTAGAAAACATTATCCTGCATATGCTAGCAAAATTCACAGCATTCATTCAGGGTCTGTTTTGGAAGACTGATAAATCTAAGTCCAATGTTTGCTTGCATTTCAGCTCTGGTCTCTTAAGCTCCAATATATTACACCATCTTTACTAGCTACTAGCCAACTGTCTGCTTTTTATTACAGAGAAAGTCACGTATGGCAGGTTTTTAGAGCTCGCGGACAAAAGGCTTCTTACTGGGACAATGCAGAACAGAAAATAACTGCTAGACAGACACACAGAAAAACAGCAAGCACTCTGGAGATCTATAGATTCACTCTCTGAGGACTTAAACAGGGCCACTGAGGATCCTTTCCTTGGGTTTGTTTCTGTAAGTTTGTGAGATTTAACAACCTAACAATGCATTTAAATTTTTCAATAAACAAGTTTACACATATTTCAGATGAATTAATAAATATACATTTGGTGAGGTGTGTTGAAGAATTTTCCACACGACCTCTGTATTTCTGAAACCTTGCCATTAGCTATGTTTTATTTAACTTTAGAGCAGCGAAAACAAGTTGTGAACACAATTTTCACATAAATGTTATCACAAAGCACCTTACAATTCATTCAAATCTCCCTAAATGAAAGGTAAATATTAAATGGGCTGGTTCTTCTATAGTGTTCTCTACTCAAAGTCTTTATATGAACATGAGTCCAAGTCCAATCTTCACAATCTTTCAAGTACTCTTTCAGGTGCTCCACTGTGTTCACTAGCTAGTCTGACACTTTGTTGGTTAGCAGTAAATTTATAGAGGTTCTTTAGTAAAACTTACACTATGAGAGCAGTGAGAGTGAACTGTTGTGGGCTGAATAGCTAAATAATAACTTCAAACTCATTGCAATGCTCAGCAAAAGTGACCGGATCAGTATCCTCACACGGTTTCTGTGTGTTCATTGGATAAATGATTCTTTCATAAATTTTATTTTGTACCTGTTTATTTCATCTATTGCTGCAAAAACTGTTTCATGTCCGTTAAACTCCAAGTAGAAAATTTGCTTAGGGAGCCAAATAAATGTTGATGTCAGCAGGTTTCGGCACTACAGTAACAAGGCCTGACCATAATTGGAAAAACAAAGTGCCAAGCAGTTAAGTAGATTAGAGTTTGACCACATTTTGTCTGCCTGGGCACCGGCCCCTGTCACCAGAAGACTGGGGGTGCAGGGGGGGCACAATTAGCTCAAAAGATTAAAAGAGCAGTGAAGACACACTTCTTGAGGGCATCTTTAGCCATATGGTGGCTACTCTCTTCATTCTTAGCCAACACACTGTTGACCTTTGTAAGATTTACCATTTAATTAGTCTTCTGAGGTCAGTGATCTGCTGCTTTTCCACGTGGATTCACCCAATTACACAGTGATTAGTGATGTTAAGACTGACTCGGTAAATGTTACCAGCATCCACGTCCACCTGCCGTCATGCACATTAAAGAAATGCCTGGAAACCTAATTTTGAATTTTATGTCTGCTATTTTCTTTTCTTTACTTTTTTTAAAAGAAAATATTTCACATCAAGGATGTGTTGGGAGATATGTCAGATATTCATGGTAGATATTCACTTTCTTTTGCTATCCTGATCTTTTCGGGTTCTGTATCTGGTAAATTGGGGAAATGCTATGATGAATCAGTTACTGGTGTTCAGTCATGTTCAGTCACTGTGTTCCTTCCTCTTTAGTAAATTCTCACAGAGGCAGTAAGTTGATGTACATTGTATGTACAATAAGACACTAAGAAGGTCAAATCTTCTTCTTGCACTTGCATATATCCATACGTTTGAATTAAGATGTTTTTATCAGACATTTTAGGCTGGTCAGTTTTATTGGTCCTGCTCCAAATGAATCAATATTCACCATGTTATAAAACAGGCATATCTTTTGACTTTAGGGATAAATAAAAAATAACAATAAAAAAAAAGTCCCTGGAGAATTATTCCACTTTTTAAAAAAACTTTCTTATACAAGGCTTGTCAAGTGACTTTGTCTCTGGAGATATTCATTAATTTTAGGGGGGTTTCCAGTGCCAGGATACTGTTGACAGCACATAATGAACATGTAGTTTAAGACTTCCTGTTCTACTTGTCCATCGTTGTTTAGGAAAGGAGATTAATTTTTAAAAAGCTTGAAAGTATTTAACTTGTCACATCCAGTGGATCTGAGTACTTGGGTGTAACCAAAGCTTGCTCTAATGTGACTGGCCAAAAGCATCCAGTACTCAAAATCTTCTCTACTGCCTACAAATTCTTTATATTCATATACATATATGTATTTATAGGCATTATAATATCCATCACTTATTACCATTTCATCAGAAAATTTTAGGAAGTTAAATATCAGGTAGAAAGCTTCTAAAGCAGCAATTTTACAAACTCAAATGACCGCCTCATATGTGACTTGCTTCAGCTTCATAAATAATGCAGCTTTAATCTACACAGAACGTGCTGGTGGTTCCTTTAAATATCTTATGAGCCTGGAAGTATGAAAGTGACTGCATTATTGCTTTATTATTTATTGAAACCAAAGTGTAGAAGGTTGGGATTGGTATAATTACCAAAACAGATTAAGAATGCTGGAGTAAAAAATTTTGAGATATTTGGGTTTAAAAAATGCCTTTGGAACTTTTTCTGTCGCAGATCTTATCAAGCACTACTTCACCTTCATTTCTCAACCAGTAATTAACTTTAACTTTGCCTATCGGTATTGTTATTTGGCTGACTCAGACCATTTTAACTGCATTCACTGTAATCACTGCGCACAGCATATGAAAAAAAACACACAAAAAAACAGATTTATTATATCTCACACAAATCACTTGGATTTTTACCTGAGCCTATATAATACCTCTGTTGTAGAAATTTGTAATTACAGTGTTCTTTTTATTTTATCAAAGATTTTGCGGAAGAGATGAGAACATGTTAACATCTGGTAAGGTCATCCAGTAAAAAATATAGTTTGTCCAAACCGCTCCTACATCTACCCTCCAGGTAAGAAAACAATCTGCTCAAAGAAGGCAGATTGTCATGCTCTTAGTAGGCCTCAGCATGCCTGACTTGGATATAGAAAGTTTTAATACAAAAGTCTATTGTAGGAATATTTGTTGCCATTCTCTACTTTTCCACTTACTTCAAGACCATTCTTAAAACTACGGGACATGGTTCAAACCAAGGTTTGAAAAGCACGTAAGCATACAAATGCAAAACTATAAGCACTACTAACTGCTGAAAAACAAATCACGTGTTCTTTTGTCATTGTTTTTTTCACCAAATTAAACTATTAACAAGGTTATTAACAGGGAGGAAACAAGCAAAGTGAAAGAACCTATTTTCTTTAAAAGGGAAGAATAAAAAATGAAAGAAAGTAATAGGCATTTTAAAGACATCCACTGCTTTTGTTCTCTTTATCAAAAACATCCGCTTTGTATAAAAATGATCCCTGCTGTGGGAGTGCGACGGTGTGGAGCTGCAGATCACATCTATTTAGAAGATAGCATCAAGTTGAGTGGCTGTAGTCTGCTAGCCAGACCAAATACAGCAGTATAGCTGTTTACATAATAGTAATAAGCTACAGTACACAGTGACACCATCAAGTTTTAGGTGGAGACTTGCTTACACGAGCAGGCTATAGATTATGCCAAGACAAATCGATTAGCATGGGAGCAGTCTAATATTAGGATTCAAAGTATGATTAGAGGAGCTGTGTTATGTAATGACAATAATGAGTCTCTGCTACACTTCAATACTCGAGGCAGCACAAACGTACATCCACAGGCCTCCAGATAGATAGATAGATAGATAGATAGATAGATAGATAGATAGATAGATAGATAGATAGATAGATAGATAGATAGATAGATAGATAGATAGGGCAATCTCTGTCTGTGAGCTGACTTTGGTTCAAAACATTCAGAAACATTCTGGTCAATAGCTAACGTAGCTATTTTACCAATTTATTCACCTGAATAAAAATGGCTTAATTAATTTATGCTTACCTATGTTTCAGTGTATGCATGTATAAATCTTACAGTAAATACACACAGTCTCTGTCCATCTGTGTTTTTGTTTCTTTGGTTCCCAATTCCTCCTACAACATCAAGAGATGGGCAAACTTGGCACACTGGTACATCTCAGGTCCCTGTAGGCTCTAATCTAGATTACATATTATGACTTCACCATGTTACCTTGCAACAGGAAATTTGAGCACTACTGCAACTACTACACTTTATAAAAGCATTGCATCAGTTTAATTTCACAGAAAACAGCATTAAAATCCAAACAAACTGTAGCATGGGCATGTACATGTCATAAAATATATATTATTTGTCAGATGACAGTGTTTGTTGGTTCTGTTGTCAGTCCATGTTTGAGAACAAGTCCGTTATTACATTTGTTGTTCGCACATTACAATACACTCTGGATTACATCACTACCCTGACACTCAGTAACCTGCCTGGCCTGAGCAGGTCACACAAATGAAAGACACACACGCACGTGTACACACACACACACACACACAGATACACACAGAAGTGTTACCATGGATCACTGAAGGGAACTCAAGGAGGAGTGTAGATTGGCCGTGTGTGTGAGGGGGTTAGGTGTTAAATCTGATCTGGCCAGTGCTGACGATGGCAGTGTGGCTGCGCCCTCACATCGGCCACATCAGTGTGTGTGTGTGTGTGTGTGTTATATAACAGCATGATAAAGCTGCCTTTGGGATCTGACTGTGGCTGCTGAGCCTCTTACCTGTGTGTCATATGGAAAGCTCTGGCAGCAGATCTTCATCTTCCACATCAATCATCTCAGTAGATCCTGAATTGAGCACGTTTAGCCTGTCACTGTAGCTTTGTTTCTTTGTGTGTGTGTGTGTGTGTGTGTGTGTGTGTGTGTGTGTGTGTGTGTGTGTTTCAGGGCTGCCACCAGGAATTTGGGGTCCCATAAAAAAAACCACTTTGGGCCCCACCACTTTAATATTGCAAACCATGACATCCTTAAAAATATAACACTGTTGTGTTACATCTAAATTCTCTATAAAATGGTGTAATAGTAGTATTATTTTTACTCCTTACACATTTTTTAAATAATGTTAAATATTGGCAAATAGAACTTAAATACTCCTTTCAAAATTAATTTTCAAGCAAAGTATAACCAACTGAACTGTGTCTCTGTTCTGAGACCTGGTGGAACTCAAGTAGGTTTTAATCAGTTACAGTTTACTAAAAGGTCTCATCACCTGCAACAGTCATAGGCAGTGTGCAAAATATACAAAGAGCAATACACTTCTATATAATGACAATATATTATTAGCATTATTACAAAAAATAGTGTGTAGAAAAAAATAACTTCCCCAAGGGGCCTCCCGAAATAAGACACATTTCTTTGACATCAAAGAACTTGCCTGCTTCTTCAGATATCAGTGTGGCTGGTTCAGTGTCAGGAGTGTGGGCATGGGGTGATGGGACTGGGACAGCTAAGCCTGAGCCAGAAGTGTGATCTGTTTGGCCTGGCAGCAGATAATTGATTTAGTATCCATATATACAAAGGGTCCGCTAAAGGTTGTCTAAAGTAACACAAACACATTACTCTCTGTTAGAAATGAAGCAAACTAATTAATGATAGAAAAGTTAAGAGTTTTTTTGTTTTTGTTTTTTTTTACGTGGACTAATTTCCACCTGTCTCTCTTTTCGTTTTTGAAACCCAGAGGTGCACCTGGACCAAACCAAATCATGAAATAATGAGGGGGGAGGCGGAGTCAAAGTGTGACTTGATTTTATTCTTTGTTGCCAAAAACAAAACAAAACTAATGCTAGGAAACAAACACATTTATAAATGCCTTGATGCAAACATTTTTTCATAGTGATATGGTTAATAATTTTCATTTAAAAAAAAAGACTAATTGACTTTGTACTGTTTTCTAGGGCCCCTGTCAGTCATGGCCTTTAGAATCAGAACCCTTGAGTAAGTCTATTCAACGATACTCGTAGTTTGGTTCAGTCAGTCTCTGAGATACTTTTAATGACATGTGGTCTAAGAAATTATCAGAGTTTGATCACATTTCCTTAGGACACTTGGTCACATGTGCCACCACTACACAAATAATAAAATTCAAAAGGCAGGCTCTTATTAAATCCATGTAATCTTTTCAGCATTAGCTATATTTTCCATCGTCTCCTTAAGGCTCATATTGTGTAATATCAGTGTGTAGTATTATCACAAACCCAAAAACTTACTGTTAGAGTCCAAGTGATTTCTTGGTGGGATGATATTGGGAGGTATTTTTTCGATTATTCACTATTATCATTTATAACGTCCAATAAAATAAAAGTTAACATTTAAAAAAGCTTCAAATGTGCATCTCATTCCTCCAGGAATCAGCTGCAGAATCAACCAAAACTTAAGGAACCCGTCTCAATGAATTTTAAGTGGTTTGGATGCAGTTATTTAAGGCTGAAAATGTTCTGCCTGACTATTATTACCTTTGTTTCTGGCATTAGACAATTACTTTGGTTGTGTCAGTATTTTATTTTTACTTTATTTGCATGTACTTAGCTAGCGTCTGGATTTGAATGTGTATGTGCTAATTGATTACTCATGAATACAACTTACAGTCATATCACCCTGAGCATGCCTAATCTCATCTACTCCTGATAGCAGCATAGTGGCTCGTTGGTTAGCACTGTTGCCGCACAGCGAGAAGGTCCTGGGTTTGATGTCACCATCTGGCTAGGGCATGTTGCCTGTCTGTCCTTTCCAGGTACTCGGGCTTCCTTCCACAGTCCAATGACATGCAGTTAGTGGGGTTAGGTCAACTGGGGATTTTAAATTCACCCTAGGTGTGAGTGTGAATAGCTGTCTGTCTCTCTGTGTTAGCCCTGCAACACACTGGCAACCTGTCCAAGGTGTAACCTGCCTCTTGCCTGAGGTTTTTGCCTCCATGGTAACAATTTTCAGACTTAGCAGTAAAAATAGTAACAATTTTTGTAACAAAATTGTTACTATTAAACTGATTGCCACCCATTAAACTTATCCCTCCCAATTCAAATGTATAATAGTAACTGTGGTGGCTGCTTTAGGACAAACATGTTTTAGTCAGCCAAGAGAGACAAAAAAGAAACAAATAAAAAAGACATTTTTGTCCACACTACATTTTCAAAATCTTAATAAATAATAGCAACTCTTAGCAGTAAATCAGAATAAAAATGAATATGGTCAATTTGATATTTTTGTGGTATTTTACCTGTTTATCGCTACGTACTCACTAAAATCTGGCCTCTGTTCATTTGTAGGTTTTACTCAGCTAGCAAAGTGACTGTGGACCAGATCCCCAGAGATCCTTAATACTTGGTGAGAAGCTTTTATTTACCTTCATTTACTCTGGAAGAGGCTGTTAAACTTTTTTAAAGGATATGAGTCAATGAAGAAATTTCTGTCCAATCACAGTGATACTGAGATGAGTTGTTGAAATTTTCTGTCAGCAAGCGCTGCTGTTTTTCCCACTGTTAGCTGCTGTTAGCTGTCAGCAGGGATGGGAATCAAGAACCCGGTCTTGTAGCAACACAGAGTATTAGGAACGCCACTTAAAACCCAGTTCTGAGTAGGGTATTTTTCCCCTCTTGTCATGGTCCAGAGTCTAGTGACTCCGTGTTTATGTTTTGTTTTCCTTTTGTTCTATGACTTTGTGGCTTTGTCTTTCATAGTTATAGTTTCCTTAGTTATTCTTTGGCACTGTAGAGATTTTTCAACTCTTAGGTTTTGGTCATTATGCCTACCTTGTGTTCATTACGTCTAGGGTTCTGGGTGCTATGTTCATGTATTTCCTGTTTTACTTTAGTAATCTGTGTCCTGTGTCAGTGTAGTCTGTTTTGCTTCCTCCCGATCTCGTCTCGTCTGATTAGTGTCAGCTGTGTTCCCTGCCTGTCTGCCATTTCCTCGTGTGTGTGTGTATATAGTGTGTGCTTCCCTTTATTCCTTGTGAGGTCGTCTGCGTTACTTCGGCGTCTCTCCTGTGTGTCATTCCCTCCGTGTCTCAGCTTTTCTAGTTTCAGGTTAGTTTTCCCAATATAGGTTTAGTTTGTTCTTTTCTAGTTGTCCTTGCCATTTATTTGTAACATCTGTTCAGTCATAAATAAAGGCTCATTTTCTGTTAACATCCACATTCATCTCCATTGTCTGCATTTGGGTCCACGCCTCCACGCGGTTTGCCTCACAAAACATGACACCTCTTACTACTTTTTTTCTCTCTCCATGTAACTAAATGTTTATATGAGAGGTGCCTTTTCTCACATTAACAGAGAAAAGAACAAGCATCAATAAGGTGAAACATGTTATAGTCACATGAAGACCTCAAAAGTCTTTAATCCCTGCAACCAAGAACAACCAAATATGACACTACGAGACATGGTGTCAGTTATTTATCAAACACCAGACTCTGAGCCTGCAATAATTCTATTCCCTCCTAATCCACAGCCAGTATGTCTTACATACTGCAGCCTTCTGCTGATTGTACTCCTAACAAAAGTTTATGAAACAAATGATAAAATAAGATTAATGTCATTTTAATGTTCCTTTTTTATGTGTGTGAGGGCACATACACACTATGAAACAGATGTTGTGAAGGGGTGTTACTTAGCCAAGGAAAACATTTGGAAATGGACCTTTTTAGTTGTAGTCCGTGGTCTTGCAGACATCAGCCCAGCAGCCAGACCCTGAACTTCAACAGGTAACAAACTGATGAGCAGTCAGGCTTTAACCTCTGTTTCAACGTGTTCATGTTTCTAAAGTGGAATCGTTGTGGCAATCACGTTAAAGTCTCTTTGTGCTTGTTTTCATCTTTGCTTTGTGTTCAGAGCTAAATACTAAGAGAACAATCATATGTGTGTCTTCATTAGGATAGGGATTTGTGTTGTGTGTGGGACTGTAGCCTATAGGCTTGTACTGTTAAATGGTAATTATGAGACAATGTGTTTCAACAATTTTACAGAGAAACGTGAAAGTAATAGTGTAATGAATTACTTTCTCCTGGGAGTAATTAAGTAATGTAGTGCATTGCTTTTGAGAAAGGTGTTCTGTGTGATACATTACTTGTTTGAGTAACAATCCCAATACTGATCACAACAAAGACAGGAAATACCTGTTCCATGCACACACATTTGACCCACAGCATGCAATTAATTTGCATGAATGTAATGTCTTTGATACGCTGATTAGCAATGGGGATGATCTTCAAAGCAGAACCAAGGAGAACCCAATGAGAATCGATATGAAAATCAATAAGTCATCTCAATAATGGAATCGGAATAGCTAAATTCTTATCAGTTCCCATCAATGACCAGCTGCAGTAAAACATTCTTTGAAGTGGATCCAGCATTGTTGAACTAGTCAGTAAACTTTCATATGTGACAAAGAGTAATCGTAACAATATCAGGGAAAATACAAGCATGTTTATGCATGTTTTCAGTGTGTTAGACTTCTGACTTCAGTTCAGGAGGTGAGGCTCAATGTAAAGAGGAAAAGGATGGTGTTTTATTCAGATGCTGGTGGCAATGTCTCTTTCCTGTGTTTTTGCTTTTTGGTGAAGGGTACTCCTTCTCCGATGATAAAACATCTGTGTGATGCTTCATATCTTGAGTCTGAAGGTGCAGATGCAAGTTTAAATGTCCTTTCACAGCACATGAATGCCTTTGACTTACTATAACCAGTCTCTAGCCACATGTGTAAAATGTGATTACTTTGGAAGGGAGATGTCCTTCGGCCACTGCATTCAAGTATGGTGGGGGGAACATGGTGGCTTCCACAAACCAAAGTGTTTTTAATGGATTAATTACAAGTTTATGAGAATGTAATCAGTTTTGAAGATATATTATACACATATCAAGATAGATTTATGAATTCAATATGCGTTTCTTCTGTTAAATAATCTAAAAAAATATCCTGACTGTACCTTTAATATTGTGCCGATATCACTCCAGTTTGTTACAATTACTATTTATTCACTAAATGAACAAAGACATCCTGTAAATCCAACAACTATTCTTTTAGTCGACCTAATACAGTTTTGGGTATGGATCACTGGCTAAATGGCATTTTAAATCATTTGCAATATCACTACATAAGGAACAAAATGCACAGTCCTGTATAGTATACTGTATATTTACCATTGTGTGTCCAATCAGAGGCCTATGTGGGTCTTTATGAAAGGGAGGCACAGACAGTGTTTCATTTTTTGGACTTTTTGGATCTCAGTTAAACTGATACTAAATTCACAAAGTAACACCACTGGAGGCTGAAATTATACCATATATATTTGGTTTATGGACAGCTGTGGAACATGCTCTGGATTTTACCCTGCAAAATATTTGTCTCATTTAAACCAACTGCAATCCTCTTCCAACTTTAACAGTCCCAACCTCAAAGATAATTAAAGTTATCGTGGAGTTTCAGGCAGTGTGAGGATTTTTTTTTGTTTTTTTTGTCTCTTGTACACCTTGAATATGAACAGTGTTAAATTAAATTAAAGAAAACAAAACACACACACACAAAATACAACAACCCACAGCCATTCGCTGCTAAGGGTTTGTAGATCTCCTAAACAAACCGCGGGACCCTGAGCTGTATCAAGAGGCTCAGCCAAGGTCCAATCTGACATTTATCTCTCGGGCCATTCTGCTGATGGCAGCACGACATCGCTTTAGGAAGCAGCTGTTTACTGTCAGAGATCTAGGTCAGGACAGAGAGGCAGAGCTGGACACTGCTAGCAGACTATATGGCCTCCTGTGCATCTGTAAGGGCCTCTAAAGGATACAGGAGGGGGAGGGACGTGATCACATCGGAGGAGCGGCAATTATTTAAGTACTTGATGAAGTAAAAATATTTGGTAGAAGGCCAATAAACAATGAAAACTTTTCAAATCTGAGTATTTTCATTTTCATTAAAATCATCCAGTTTTAGCAAAGCACATTATAAAAGAAAAGAAAAGAAAAAACCTTACTACCAGTCAGAAATGGGCCAAATCTACTGTATGTGCTTTTAGTCAAGTCCTCAGCTGATGCCATTTTTCCATTCATGGAAGAAAAGTTTATGTAAAAAAAAAAAAGCTAATATGTAAATTGAAATAATTGATTTTATGATTTTATGATATCACAATATCATCCTTCCAAATAATAATTACAACTATCCAGAACACTAGAGCTGGTTGCTATTTAAAAGTAAATAAATATAATTTATTATTTTCAATTAATAAGATTAAACTTTTACTTTTATTTAAACTTTTATTTACAGTGTTGTTAGTGAAGTATTTGACATCATGGGCACTGAAATTCCTGTTACAGTTCAATGGAGAATCAGCTTAAGAAGATTTGAATAATCCTTGTCAATGTCATCTATCATCAAAGAGTAGGATTACAAGTTCCAGGTAGTTATTTATTACTATGAAGTACTGCGCGAGGTAATATAGCATCTCACTCACACACTGACCTGAGTACTTATAGATATGTAGGCAAAAATAATAAAAGAAAATACTGAAATTTAGGAAAGCTAACCTAAAACTTGTATCTTCAAAACACATAATTGCTTATGCTCCTATCAACAGTCTTTTGTCCAATAATTTAAAAACAAAACGTTGAAAGTGATTCAGTAAATAACCCGTCATTTTCCATTAAAGTCATTTTTAATGTCAGATTATGTGCATCTACTTTTCTCTGTCTAGATTACATTTCTGCATTAGCACCAGTAACACAAACTGTTTATACATTTGCTGGCAGATGGCTATCAGTCAAAGACCTAATTTACTTCAACCACTGCTTCTGCTGCTGTGGATTAAGTCAGATGACTTTAGATGAGATTAGGACCCCCGTGGAAATGCAAAGGAAACAAGAAGCTTACAGCAAATGAGGGAACTTAACTGGCCATTGCAATATTTTGTGAAGTAACAATACAATGCCACTCCTTTGTTTTACAAAATGGAGGAGAGTTGTGCTTTCTAAAAGGCAGGTCAGAGAGAAAAAAATATGTGTAAATTATCACAAAATCAGGAGACAGATGCAGACTTTCCAATTTCAGGAAATTTAAAACTGTGATTTTTGTCTTCATTTGCCGGAAGAACAGTGCATATGGCATTTATACAGTGAATCAAACGGGGGATAAACGTAGAAAACTTGCTGAATTTTTGTATCACCTGGTTATCATGCCATTTTTTGGACAGCTTTTTTGTTAGTGTGATAGTTTATGGTTTTTTTGATCTGGAAAATTGAGTTCAGTTATGTATTGTCACATTTTCCAGATGTTCATGAAGAAAAAAAAAAGATTTACAGTTTAATGTTGTTAAAGAACAAACTTGTTATTCACATTATTATTTGAATTACTGTCATGGTGGCGATCGCTGGTGTGTTTTATGGAACGGACCCAAAAAGCAGACACGGGAGAACTGAACTGGTGTTTAAACAAAAAGCGAGCCTTTATTGCAACTGATACAAAAAACAGAAAAACAAGGCGAGGGCAAAACTAAACTGAAACTGGGTAAAAATATGACTATGAAAACTAAGACATGAGACATGAACATGAACATGAACAGTAGCAAAAAAAAACCTCTGACCTGACGAGCCTTGATATGAAGACAACAGACGACCCGACAAAGAACAGAAGGAGACAGAGGACTTAAATACACAGGAGGGTAATGAGGGAAGTAGAAACATGTGGGGAGACACAGCTGACACAAATGAACATGACGCCACAGGGGGAAGCAAAACTAAACACACTGAACATGGAAATACTAGACTCTTCAAAATAAAACAGGAAACATGGAGAGATGTAGACATGACATGTGAGCTTGACACTTAGAACGTGAAACACGAGGAGAGACTAACGTACAGGCATAACTGAAAGTAAAACACTGAGGACAAGACAGACTACAAAGAAGACAGGAAAGACACACACAGGAGACATGGACGAAACAAAAACTGGAATAACACTCAACTAAACTCTAACTAAATAATAACACAAGAACTTAATATTATCATAACCTAACATAAGAAAATCAAAAATACAAAATAGTCTCAAAATGCTTGGTCACAGACCCAGCCCCTGACAATTACATTATTTATTTATTCATTACATTATTCTTGTGTTTGCAGTTGGCATGAATTCACAGTAACAACAGCATCACTGTTTACTGTACGTTTGGTGTTAACAATGGATTCAGTGGAGCTCTAATACCCCCCACTGCCCATTAACCCTTCCCTGACCCTCAGGCTCATCTACTGACTGCTGACACAGCCATTACTCACCAGTTTAAAGCAGCTCTTTGGCAGCGCAGCTCAGTGGGCTTGGTGAGATTTTCGGGATGGGGCTGCTGCATGATCGTTTGGGAGGAGGTGGCTCACTGCAAAGGGTCAAGCTGATGGGTAGCTGGGATTACCACTGACACACCATCTGTCACCCAAATGTTGTGATAATCAGAGTGAGGAAATCAATACCCTGACTAAATATCATAGACATGTAAGCTCTTTTAACCTAGAGAGAAGGCCAATTTTGACAGTGTTTCACTGATGCGCAGAAGGAACATGGCTGATGATTGACTCTCATCACAGTTAGAGTCTTTTCCTGTCCTGAATTCTGAAATGGACCCATCCAGATACAGTAAATCCCAGATAAATCCAGCAATAACTTCAACTGTTTTTAATCTGCTGTATTAGGAACTCAAAATGACCAAACAACATGTCATTACATCATACAGGATAGTCCTTAATCTACACAATATGACCAATAATGGTCAGATTTATCTCTGAAGAACACAGATGCTGCTCTGTATGAGTCATCCAAACAACATCCAAACAAAGCTTACAGCCGATAATTCAAACAGATGCACTGCCTGGCACATGTTTCCCGCTTTTAACTCCTGCACCATATTGTTATCTAATCGGCTCTGTTGTAATTAAAATTCAATCAACATCCTGTCTTTTGAGACATATTACCTTCAAACATTCAAATCTCCAACTCTTAATCCTAAAGACAACAAACACTTTTCATGCAGCCACATGCGTCATAAAGGAGCCTTTTGTCTCATGCCATATTAGCTTCTATGTAACCAATATGGTCTTCCACAAGCGGAAGATGGGAGATCCTGGCTGATGTAGCAAGAGCCAACTATTCTCTGAGGTCAGTGCAGTGGGCATTTATTGTTCTGTTGTTGAATGTGATGCTTCAGAGAGGCGTCAGTGGAGGATTAGCGATCGCTGGCACATGTCAGGGAGTGAGAGTGTGGACCAGAGCGTGCAGGACAGACCAGGCGTCATGGGGCTCTGAGCCTCCTGCACAAGGCTGAGCATGCTCCTCTCTGAGGAGGGGGTAGCTTGTCTTCAAAGGTGTGAAACAACACACACCCTGGATTTTTTCCACTTGTGACAGTCTCATGTAAGCAACTGACATGACTCTGAAAATAGAGCAAAGGATAGCTAGTCAATGCACATTTGATATTTACTCCAGAGAAAACTATCACAGTCCTCAAACAGCCAGGGTAATGACAAACACGTTTATGATCTTTACTATCCGGCCATCTTGTTTTTGTGTCTTGGTTGCCTAACAGTATAACATCAAATCATTACACATGACACACTTTTTCTTAACATCCACAAGATCACAACCAGCATGCTTGAGGCCTCATTTGAAGGTAAGTGTGTATCTAATTTCATTTTTGTCTTCTTTGACTTTGTTCAACAAAACAAGCAAATAAGTTTAGAATAATAATATAGCCCCCTCTCACCATCTGGTGGGATGGTATGTGTGTGATCCTCAAACTTGGGTCCTCTACCAGAGGCCTGGGAGTTCGAGGGTTCTGTGCAGTATCTTAGCTGTTCCTAGGACTCCACTCCACTCGGATGTTGTGCCTGGAATCTGTTGGAGACACTCTTCAGTTGCACTGTGACCACTTTGGACTTTACCTTCCACATCTGCTCCAGTTGTTCCTTCAGCCCCTGATACTTCTCTATTTTCTCGTGCTCCTTCTTCCTGATGTTGCTGTTTAGTTGGATTGCCACATCTATCACATACTGCGGTTTTCTCAAAATCCATATCATGGATAAAAACCCAGTCGCCTATGTAAAGCTGATAGTGAAACCTGGCATTTTCCAGTGCTCTGTGGCAAATATCCTAATTCCAAAGGCATTATGTCTGCAGAAGACAGACACAACTGAATGATTAACTTTACACAAGAAACACTGGAGGAAAAAAACACTGAGAAGAGACCAGAACAGAATGAAACACAAAAGGGAATAAACTAAATAGTACTTAAACAAGGATGAGAGAATGCTGGGAAATAAAGGAAAAACATAAATAATACAACCAATGATTCAAAAGGAGCAAAACCCAAACAGTCCAAAGCCCATGGGACCATTAAGGTCCAGGATGTGTCCTGCTTCTCACCCTGTGGCAGCTGGGATAGGACCATGTCCCCACTACCCTGAACTGGATAAGTGTGGGGAAAAATGGATAGATGGATGGTAACTAATAGTATTGGTCCATTTTTATTCAACTTCATTGATTCTGTAGTTCAAGTCTACCTGCTTCACAGTGATCTCATAAGCTGGTGAAACCCTTTAGAAATTGCATTATTGTCATTTCATGCATTATATGTATATCTCACATTTCTGTCTGAAAACAAGCATTAAATATAAATAAATGTTTTTACTTTAACTTTATAGGCCTACAGTTAGACAAAAACTCCTTTCTTCATCTTGGAATTGCACAGCCAGTGTCCTCGGCCGTTTGCAACGAGTCAAGCTACTGCCATGTAATCAGAACGGGAACTCGAGCTGTCCCTCACCAGGTCGCTGTGGCCCCACTCATTATCTTATCACCTATTGTAACCCGCTGTAATTCCCCCTCTCATGATTGATGATGTCGCTGTCTGATTACACCAAGACAAAACCCCCCTAAGATCACCTTTCACTCCAGTGGCCAACTCCAAGAGTTCCATGAGGTCTGCTGGAAAGGATGATGGAGGAGGAGCTGTGCAGCCATGTTGAGCTTCTGTCATATGCACATCAGGTTTGTATAAACTCTGAACAAGAATCAGCACCCTGCTGTAAAACAGTTTGTGACATTCTTTTACCGACGTAATTAAAGAGTGTTTCCTGATAGGTAGAAGTCGCACTGACTTGGGGTGAAAGTAATGACATTTTGGTTACACTGTCTCATGTCTGGATGGTAATTTTCTAGATGCACCTCACAGGACACTGATCAGTGTGTTTCTGATAAGGAGCACCATGTGGTGCAGCACAGAAAGAAGTAAGAAAGCCTCTGTATAAAACATTTAGACCGAAGGCTTCTCTGCTACAGATCATGTCCCTGGCCTGCCTCGAACAAATCAGATAGGTAACCTGTGCTCTTTTTAAAAGAGACAGTGAGCCTCATCTCTCCATGCGGCAGGTGGAGACAGATGCCTCATTATGTATACCACAGGGGACAAAACAAGCCTGGGACCTGATCGCCCCCCCCCACTGGCATTTAGTTTCCAGTGTGCTGACACAAGGCAACCCTGGACCATCGCCGGGCCGCGCTCATCTCTGACCTCAGTGAGCGCAGGTCGCTCGCAGAGTCACATTAAACTTTCAGAGGACCCAAAGGTCCCCGTCAGGAGTGTTAACAGCAGCATTGTCCCAGTTCCCCCTGACTCAAATGGCCAAGTGTAACAAGGCACCCCCTCCAGTGGTCAGGACCCCCCCCCGGCCTGGGTCCGTAGATACAGTGACACCCTTCAGCTCTATCTGCAGCTCCTTTGACTCATGTAAAGAGGCAGAGACAGAAGATTCAAGAGCATGCTCCTTGTGTTTTACGAGCTGCACTGACACTCTACACCTAATGGTGTGTTTTGGAAGACATTTGATGGCTTGGACTCCAGCGAGTAATGAGTGTGGGCAGGTGTGGGATCAGCCTGAAAAGATAGAATTCACACTGAGGCAGCTGATCACATTAAAGGTGCAGTTCACCTGAGCAGGGTGCCAACTAAAACTTATTAAACACATCCTTGCTATCTTCTCGCTTCAGCTTTTTGGGGTTTTACTTTGATCAACATTTAAAACCTCAGAACAAATATGTTTTCTAGATCTTCGTTTTAGAACCAATGTTTTTCTAAACATCTTTGTAAGTAAATGAAGTTTTAATCTAGATGTTTCAATTTGTATTTTATACTTTTATGCTTAGCTTCAAAATACCTCTTAAAATATAATTTATACTTTTGTTTTTTGACCAAATACTGGAATTTTCATGCTATTTCATTAGATTTTTTTTTTTTTTGGACCAAAAGAAAAAGAAATCATCCCACTGACATCTGCCAACTTTTTTGTTTGTTTGTTTTTAATCCAAGATTGCCAATCATATTATTTAAAAAAAGGACATTCAAAAGGAGCTTATTTTGTAGAAACAATGAAAGCACCTGCTTCAGATTTTATGACATCACTCCAACATGCAGCAGCCTTACAGCCAGAGGAAGCAGACTACCATCCACACTGTGATGGAGGTTTTATTTATCCCTCCCAGAGTATGGAACTTGTTTATCTGAGCTATTTTTTAATACAAATACTTCCTTTCACTTTTTCACTTTTTTTATTCACTTTTTATTTACTTCCAGACTTATTCACTCATCCAAATCATTCCAGACTGATCTGAGCTGCACAGAATAGCTAACTCTGGTAGAGGCAGTCCTCTCAAATGTCACTCAATCCACAGATTCACTTATTCTGTTTTCTTTGCACTTTTTTTAAATGAAAGGTTGTGGGTAGAAATGTATTTGCGGCAGTTCTTCTCTGCAACACTATGTAAAAAATATTTTGAATGCCCTTTACATGAATGTTTAATTAATATTAATGATTTTAATAATAAAAGATACATGATACCATTATGAAAACAACATAAATTCAGAAACTTCCTGATTATATTTGATTAAACTATTTTTTACGAATCCCCGTTAAAGTATATTTCTTCTCCATAATATGCATATTTCCTCTACCACCATGCAGCTTATATAAACTACATGAAGGAAGAGGAAAAAAAATCTATTTCTTCATGTAGTTATTATGAACTGTGTCAAGAACAAAGCCTGGACTCATTTTAAGGTGATATTTCAAAGTACTTTTACCAGATTTATGATTTAGTTTTAGGCCAAAGTGGATTTGTTCTCCTCAGATCCTTTTCCCTCCATGCATTTCTTTAAGCATGGACAAAGAATTCACTTTTATTCAGTAGCAGGTGAAGCCATCTCCACCGCACGGCACCGCAGCCACGCCCTGCCACAGTAGATCAACTTCTTTTTAGGCTTTTTTAAACACCAGGTAATTTTGATCTTCATTAAGGCAGGGGAAAGTTTTTAGGCACTTTCAGCCCCTCCATCACCTGCTTCATCAGACACTGTGTGGGTAGTCCATTCCTGCTAGCTCCGGTACTTGATACCGTGAACAGGCTGACATATGCTGAAAATGTAATCTTAATCTTTAATCCTAATCTTTATTGTGTCTCTGTTTATTATAATTACACCTCAGTCGCCTGGTGTAAAAACAAGAATCCCTATTCACACTGTGCTGCGTGATCTAGAGAGCGCAAGATACACACACCATCATGTATTTTGTGTTCATTTGGACTGTTCAGTTTGTATAAGAAGAAAATCCATTAGTGACACTGATGCTACTTACACTGCACACAGTTTAAAACGCTAACCCAAACCTGAACTGTGTTTCTAAACTGAAAACCATGACTGAGCCCTCAATCACTCCTGTCATGTAAAGACAGTTTGAGTTCCAAGTATCCCCCAACCCTTTATGCAGAAATCCAAAAATGGTTTTAGTCAATTGGTCAATAAATACTTAATGAATGCTTAAGGCCTGCAATATTAAATAATTTTAATACATCAGATAAAATAAGTATTGAACACATCACCAGTTTTCTAAGTAAATGTATTTCTAAATGTGCTATCGACATGAACTTCTCACCAGATGTCATAACAACCCATCCAATGCACACATGCAAAGAAATTAAACCTATATTTACTTTGAAAATTGTTGATGTTTTCAATATTTATTTTACCAGCTGTATGTTGGTTGCAAACTCTGTCAGAGCTCCAAACAGACACAGTGCAATATTATGTGTAGACCATTTAAAAGGTAAAAACGTCCTGTATACAATAACCAGTCAAATGTGATTAAAAAAAAAAAAGAAATCCGTTTAAAAATCTTGCTGACCTTGCTACACTAATACAGCTTTGATGTTGCAGATGTCTCATAGATTTAAATTCAGACAGGATTACAGCCTATAAAATCCTTTTCCAAATTCATACCAGGTAATGTGAAGAGCTATAAATATGTATCTGCAACAGTTAAAAACATATTTCATCTTTGGGAAAAATTGACTTGATGGTACGTTATATTAGACACGGAGGACTGGCCATTTTGTAGGTGGCTGGACTGTTTTGATTTTTACATTTATATACAAATGGAAAGGTTAAAGTGAGCAAAAGTAAGCAAAACCACAGGACACTAGTTAAGTTCTGAAAATGTATTTCAGTTACTTAATTCCAGTTGGTGGTTACTGGATATTGAATGCACTTTGAATTTTTGTGGGTTGCCAAAATACCCCAGAACACTCCATCAACTTTATACACATCACATGTTTAAGATGACAGTTTAGTCTTTAACATGTTGTATTTTATCAGTTCACTGTCTTTTACATCACATCATTCTAAACCTAAATATGAACCAGTAAATAAAAGTAGTTTACTTACAGTAGTGAGTTGAAGCCTGGCTGGGTGATACTAAGGGACACCATAGCACATAAGAATCTCTATGTGTATGGTGTGCCAGAACATCACTGGCATCATAGTCTCTGAACTGTTCTGGCAATTACTATTATTATATTTGCATTTTTTCTCTCACACATTTATCTACATGAAAGTTTAAAGCCTTTAAAAAGCTATGACAGGACACTAAACCATTAAGATTGGTCCTTTTCAGTGCAAAGACAAGTCTACAGTGCATTCCTGACTTTAAATACATTTGTGTACAAAAAATAAAAGCATCTCCAAAAGTTTAATGCAAAACAATAACTTAAGAAAATAAACTTTTATTCTAAATGCAAAAAATGTCTAAATATAATTGTAGTAGGGATGAAGTTGGCCCTGTTTTTAATCACAATCAAACTGATTTAAACTCTGACGTTAACGTGAACAACAAGCCAATAAAACCATCAAACAGTAAAGTAGAGGATTTGCTGCCATCTAGTGCTCTGATACTGAATCTTCACAGAAACTTGAACAGAGAACAAAATCTGCACACTGAACTGGAATGATGGGATATGATCTAATCATGGCAGTTACTAAGAAAGGGGGAATATGTGTCTATATAATGCTTGTTTTTAAAACCAACAGATGATTTCCTCTCCTTTTTTTGAGTTTTTGGACATGAGAGACAAAAAGACTGAGAGGTGTCACTTTAGCTCGGCTGTCTTGTTGAGTTGTCACTGTAGCAGGTAAACAAACACAGCAATATTCACGAAAAACTGGATTAAACCTATAGAGGAAATGCCATAGTTCACATACAGGAAGCCCCCTATAGTAGGTCCCACTGTGCGAAGCAGAGCTTGAACAGATGCACACAGTCCCAGCATTGTGCCTGCAAATGAGAACAAGATTAAAACTGGCATTAATTCTTTACACTATTTCACAATAGGTTCTGTGGAAATTTGAAGATTTGAACTGTCATGATTTTGTGTTTGATTTAATTATTAATTTTATAGTAAATATGTTTGATTTAAAGGTTATGATTATTCTATATTAATTTCATATTTGTCAAAATGTCATATAATCACACAGTGTAGTATTAAGTGGACACGGCCCTAGAATATTAAAGGCATTTAGAATGTGTGTCCTCCAGGGTTAGAGAATGGTGAACTTTCACCTAGTTCTGCCTGCAGAGTGGTGCAGAGAGTAGATAAAATGAACTGGTTTCAACTGGTGAAGCTTCTCAGAGTCTCTAAGTCTAGCTCTGAAGGTCATTATAATGCTTTGTTTAAACTGAGGAAAAGATAACGAGTATAAAAAAAGGTTTGTCTGTGACTAGCATTTTAGAGATCTGTGACAACATGGCTGTTGAACACATCTCCCTCCATGGAGAATTTATTTTTTTGTATTTGCAATTGATAATAAATATTTTTGTTAAAATGGATTGAGACCTGTCTTCTCTGTGGACGTCCTTTTCCAGTATTTG
>VVHJ01062003.1:0-15406 GCA_015107715.1 Tylochromis polylepis | reverse complement strand
CATGTGACCAATTCAACTAAGATGGCGGACGGCGTTTTGTTTGCTCTCAGTTTTGACGGCCCTGTTAAAGATTAATATCAGTTTGTACATGCTCCAGATAGCTTTTCTTCAAAGAAGACGGAATGTAAAGTAAATAAGTAAATAAACGGCAGACGGAAATGACGCAGGTCGAATCGTCTTACGTTTCACGCATGCGTGGTACAGGAACGTAAGCGTTTTCAGTGTGGATGAACAACTCTTCGGAAATGACTGAAAACGATAGTGTGGACGCGGAGCGTTTTTAGACGAAAACGCAGTTTTCAAATTTATCCGGAGTAGTGTAAACATAGTCACAGTCTGACTGATATGCATACAGACATATCACCCCTTCAAAGTTATCAATGTCTCATTTGTGGTATTTTCCACCACAGTAAGCTGAAGACACACAAGGTACCATGCATGTTACCGTGTATGTGACAAGGAGAAGCCTAATAATGGCTACAGCTTTGTTTGGCTAAGAAAGAGCTTTAGCGGTCTCAGGAAGTAAGACTCTTGGCCCCTGGAGTTAAGAAGAAGGAGTTCAGCCAGGAAACTGTTCCCAAAATTTTTAACCATATGACGAGCATTCTTCAACCTTCTTCAATTGAATAATTTTTACTCAAAGACATATTCACTGGACTCAAACCGTTTCAAACCGTTGAAAAATGACAATTAATACATATTTCTTTTTCTGTTTAACAGGTAAAGGAGACAGAAACACATTACTGGACAGTGAGGTTGTCCTTACAAAAATGAAGCTTTTCAGCAACTTCCACGAAAGTCTTCTGAGGGCTGATGACTCTGTGTCCACCATTTCCACAGCGTCAGTTACTGACCAGGACAACTCACACCCTGAGGTGAATTCTCAACTTGATGAAAAGCCTGGGCAGCCTCAGTCTGGCTCCAACTATCTATCTGCCATTTTGTCAGACACTCAGCTCTCAAAGTTGTACAAGTTTGAATCCGAGGACTCTGGAGTGGAGCTCCCCAGCGGAGCTAATTCACCATCCACCCCAACAGGATCTGAGCAGAGCTTTGTGGTCCACAGTCGAGAGTCTTCCTGTGACTCCTCCAATTTAAACTCCGAGCCCACCATCCTCTCTCAAAGACTTGTTGCAGATACAAAGGACACAGAGAAAAAACAGGCAAATGACTCAGCAGATAACAGTTTAAATACAACAGTGGATACACAGGATAGTTTGTTCATTCATTCAAATACACTCATTTCTTCAGCTATAACAGTAGAGTTGCACATAGGTGAGGATGCAGACCACTGCAGGGTCTCAGGTCCTGAAGAAAGTGAAGATGTCGAAGAGTCCAGCGCTGTGACAGGAAGGACCAGCTCAGAGGATATGAGGCGTGGAGAGCAATCCTTAATACAAAGCTGTGATGACATGACAAGCAAAGTCTTTGAACCAGAGCCTATTAAAAAGAGCATCACCAGTGACAGCCTGGAAGAGTACATGGATGAATGCTGCAGATTAAGTAAGGTAAGAAAAAAAAATCATTACTTAACATCAGCTGATCCTTCCATGCACTTTGTAAGGGTGCAAGCTGAGCAGACTGATGTAGCCCAGATGTTTCTAAATGAGCTCTTCAGGCATAACACATACAACACTGCCCAAAGATTTTATAGTGTAATGTCTTAGTGAAACTGAGTCACTGAACAGGTAGAGTTAGTGCATCACCCCCTCTAACCCTAACCCTGCTGGCCCTCCCTTGTTTTTTAAGAGACATACAGTATCCATTCTCAAGCATTCTGCTAAAGGCTATGTTTCAGTTTTTTCTGTTATGTTTTTAGTTAAATGGGTGTTACCAAATAGAATTTCTTACAAGCCAGCAGCCTGCATAGTGTAAGTTGACACCTTCGCTGGATGTGTGCAACCATTTCTAGTTTGTACAAAAGCTACGCTTGTTAAGTTTGCCTGTATTGTGCTGGCTGTCTGTTACGGCTAGCCATTTTACACAAATAAAAAACAACTCTATAAAGAAGTTTTAAAATAAATGACCAAAGAATCATTAACATGTTATAAGTTCATACTGCTTTGACTTTTCAGTTGATATCAGAATGATAATTAGTCATTTTGGGGTAAGTGGGACGTTACTATTAATGTCACAAATAATATAAGCACTTATATAAACATTTGGTGTTACATAACATAATATGAATGCTATATATATATATATATATATATATATATATATATATATATTGCCTTTTCATGACCCTACAGTTCATTTGCCTGTACCTCCATGTACCACCTGTACACATAATTGGTTCAAACTGCTGATAATACTGCTAACAGCACTCATTCATAACAAAAGTCACCTCGAGGCACTTTGTATTGTAAGATAAAGACGCTACGATATTAAAGAGAAAACTCCAACAATCAGACAGTCCCCATATGAACAATCACTTGGCAATGGTAGAAAGAAGAATACCCTTTGAAGAGGAAATGTCCTCCAGAATCAGGAAGCTCAGTCACAGCTGGTTGGGAGTGAGGGGGGACGAGAACATAAGATAAGAGGTGTATATTATGTGGTTATGTGTACCCTCAACTAAAAGCTGACATCGGTGTTAACTCACTGAAGCCTAAGTCATTCTTTGCCATTTGTGCACATGCATCAACCTGCATGCAGCCTGTTGCAGTCATTCCTAGTATTTGTTTAATATTCTTGGATTTTTCTTTCTCTACTTATCTTTTGTCCTATTCTTACCTATAAAAGAGCGTCTTTTTCTTCGGGACAATGGACCATGGAACAACAACTTCATGCCAGTCACATTGTTTGCTTTAGAGATCAGCTGATTGCCCTGAAGCTGACTGGTCTGTTGGTTTGAACACAGTGATTGCAGCTGATACCTGGATCAAAACACACCAAGCATGCAGAGGTGGACAGAAGAAGAGGAAAAAGAGAGATGCAGAGAGTTTTGGAGAAACAGAGTTGTAAGTCTAGTCTCCCCTCTATCTAATGTCACTGGCAAATAAAATGCAGGACAGCACTGGCCCAAAGACAAAGGAAGTACCAGAAGTCTAGTTTAATATGCTTCACAGAGAAACGGTTGCACCAGTATATTCCACACAGCAACATATCCTTTGAGGGCTTTTATGCTATTCAGGCTGCCAGAGACTGCACCACTAGTAGTAAGAGGAAAGCAAGGAGATGTGCTATTGTTGTTAATAACCACTCATGTAATCCTGCTCACATCACAATCAAAGATGTTACCCAGATTTTGAACTGTATCCTATTGGTACTCTGACCATATCATTCATATTATTATTTACCCTGTGAGTTCTCACATGTCATCATAGTGGCTGTATATAGTCCTCCCTCTGCCAGCCTCACTTCTGCATCTAACACCATCCACTGTGAGATAGCCCAGTTATAGACACCCAATTGCATTCATTGCTATCTCAGGGGACTGTAACCACATCGCCTTGGACAACATGTTAAGCACCTTAACCCGGTGTGTGTTCTGTCCCAGAGAAAGAACAATAGATCTGATGTATGCAAATGATGAGGACGCATACAGCTACTTTCCCCGTTTGCTCAGTTGCCTGGTTCACCTAACCCCCGCTATGTCCCTTTAATCAAGAGACAACCTGTGACCAGGTGGCTGACAGGTGAGCACTCTCATTCAGGATATTTCTGGGGTCACAGAATTGATCATGGACTACATAGATTTCTGAACTGACTCCATAATTCCAACACAAACCACGAAGTGTTATTCAAACAACAAGCGTGAGTAATAAAGGACACCAAAAGACTCCTCAACAGGAAGATGAAGGCCTTCAGGGCTGGGAAACAGAAATATCAGGGAGGTAAATGGATTAATTCTGATGTAGCCAGGTAGAAAGTCGTTATTATGGGACATGCCACTGGATGGCGCTGTTTCTCTTGGGCGTACCCCTGGGAGCGCAAGGGATGATGGGGACCTACAGAGACTTTCACAGAAGTGCTAGCTTGCATTGGTGTAACGTGGGTGTGCAACAGCGTTTTTTCGCTGCGTGGTCTGTTTAAGCGTGGAGCGTGGAACAGTTGAGGCACCGGGTGTTGCTGTGACCGACTTCGCCGTGTATCTCAGGGTGAGCTGTATTCCATTTTCTGCTGGATTAATGTACTGTATGTGTTTGAGTTCACCCCTGTATTATAATATTTTCATGTGTAAAATGTAAAATGTGTAAAATGTACTGTGGTTAACTGCTCAGTTTTGGCTCTGTATTTTAACAGGAGAAGCCACTACAGTTATTTTTGTACTGCTAGGTTTGTTTTGTTTCTGGACGGGTTTATAGCAGTCACAAATTGGCATTAGACATCTCCGGGTTCCAGACCCTGAAAAGTTGGGATAATAGCCTGCAGTAACAGCGGGTTACCAGTGCGTGAAGCTGTTACTTGGTGGAACTGTCTGTACCAATTTTATTTCCTTATTTCTACAACCTTTCTATTTTCGTCTGGATGCTTACTTTACAATTCAGATTAAAAGAACCCCAAAGATAATCTGTGTTCTGGGCTGGTTCATTTAGCCAGGCTACCCTTATATAGCTCTTTTCTACTCTCCTGGAGCACTCAGTGCTTTATACAACATGCCTCATTCCAAACATACAAACACTTTTTTTCTATGTGCAAGTGCTTTCTATTTAACATTCACACTCCAATGGATGCACCAGAGAGCAGCCTGTTAGTATCTTGCCCAAGGATATTTGGCATACAGACTGGAGAAGTCAGGGATCAAACCAACAACCTTCTAATTAGTAGACGACCTGCTCTAACTCCTGAGGTAAAGCAGTCCAGGAGGCAGAGCAATCTTCATGCCAGTGAAGAATGTAAAAGTAGAATGGGAGGTAAAGCCTTTGACTTTCAGGCTCTTTGTCTGTGGAACCAGCTCCCACTTTGGATTCAGGAGACAGGCACCCTTTCTACTTTTAAGATTAGGTTTAAAATGTTCCTTCTTAATAAAGTATATAGTTAGGGCTCAGCCAGGTGACCCTGGTTTCTCCTTTGGTTATGTCGCAATAGGTCTATGCTACTTCTGATGGCACACTGAGTGTTTCTTTCTTTCTTTCTTTCTTTCTTTCTTTCTTTCTTTCTTTCTTTCTTTCTTTCTATGTGTTTATACACCTCTCTGCATTTAATCATTAGTTATTATTAATCTCTGGCTCACTTCCACAGTGTGTCTTTTGTCCTGTCTTCACCCTCTCACTCCCAAACGGTCACAGCAGATGGCTGCCCCTCCCTGAACCTGGTCTTTTTACTTCCCACTGTTGCCAAGTTCATAGGGGGTCGTTTTGATTGTTGGGTTTTTCTCTGTATGTATTATTGTAGGGTCTTTACCTTACAATATAAAGCGCCTTGAGGTGACTGTTGTTGGGATTTGGGGCTATATAAATAAGATTGAACTGATTCTGATGTAATTCAGTGCTCTCTTGCTGGTATAGGTAAGGCTATTTTAAGCATATATCACAGATCATGTGTGCAGATACATACCAACATCAACAGAGCTCCGTCTTTGTGTGCCTCACAGCATTATAGTGCTACACTTACTGCAACACTGAATTGTGGAGACTGCGAAAGGCATCACGTATGATTCACATCGTATGTGATGACTGAGGATTCATCCTCATCAAACGGTTAACTGAGCCTCAGGTTCTATAAATGGCAGACTTATTATACTGGAAGAGTCATTCCATCAGGTTCGAAATATGCATAGATTTGCAGTGACAGTTCCCACTATGGGAATAACCTTTGAACCAAAATGCCACAGATATTTTTTTTATTTGTCAGCTGCCTATGTATCTCTAAGAGCATGTAAAGAAAGTGACTGGACTTCTTTAAGTTTCTTGAAGACTTTTCAACTCTTATCCAAGAAGATTCTTCAGTTCTAAAACCAACTGGTGGAGAGTCCCAGGTATTAAATCCCTAGTGAGAGTTTTCCAAGCTAGACTACCATGACCTGAATGACTGAGAACCTACACAGACATATTGCCTTGCACTTTGGTAGGAACACGTTTCAATTGGTGTGGGAGTATGAAAAAGTATCAAAAAACTAGCAGACTACAGAAACCACCTCCACTTCAACTTAAGATGCCGACAAACCTGATTTGTTCCCAAGAGTTTTTTGCCTTGGATCCAGTCAGGGGGCATAGAGCTGAACAAATTTTATGGTGAGCACAAAATCAACTTCTGAGTGAAAGGATAAAACAGGTCCATTTCACTATAGAAGCACTCCAGAATAAGATCAACCGGACTCTGCCGGAACTCAAAACATTCCTACCTTCGCCTATTTTAGAAGTTTCTAAATTTGTGGACAAGGCACAGCTGGCACAACACATTAAAGGAAAATACAGCAAACGTCAGAAGTTCCATGCATTGCAAACAAAAACTTACCATTCTGAGTCAGTGCCTAAACCATCTGGACAAGAACAGGAAGACACCACAACCAAAGACAACCAGGATAAGTGGGTGAAAAATCAGAACCTCACTGAACCTGAAAAGAATCTGCTAGCCAAAGGACTCAGCTTTGCCATTTCTCCACAACAGCTGCCCACAGTGGATCTTATCACAGCTATGGAAACAGCGACAAGGATTAATAAATTAACACAACCTGAAGCAGAGCAAATCAGGATGAAGCTTTCAGCAACCCTTTCCACTGCAAGAATTCCTCTGTCCAACCTCAAAATAAAATAAAAGAAGTCCGTCACAGCTCTGAGACCAAAGATCAAAGACCAAAACATCACCATATTACCAGCCGACAAAGGGTGGTGCACTGTTGTTCTAAACTCCCCTGATTATCACACCAAGATTACTACTAACTAAAGACAGTCATCAGTTGCCTACAGCAACTTGAAAAGGGAAAAGCCACTGACAGCATGTAGGGTGAATGAGGGGATGCTATACCCTGCATATATAGACTTCCAATGATCCACAAAGGAGTGCCACTCAGACTCATCGTTAGCAGTATAAACTCAGCCACCTACAACATTTCCAAGCGCCACCCTAGCTGCCCTTGAGGGGAACACACCCCAAAAACTCTAACAAAAACTGTACTAGTCGACTTCACCAACAAGGTCCAAAAACTTACACACACTAGATGAAACCATTGTGTCCTTTGATGCGGTCTCCCTTTTTACTTGTATCCCTAGAACCGAGGCAGTGGAGACTGTTAGAAAATGACTACAGCAAGACAGCTCCTTAGAAAACAGAACCAGCTGTACCCCAGTCAGATTTGCACACTGATAGACCTCTGCCTTACCATCACATATTTTAGATACAATGAGGGTTTTTACAGACAAAAACATGGATGTGTCATGGGCTCCCCAGTGTCACCCAGTATGGCAAACCTTTACATGGAGGAAGTGGAAAGTAAGCTCTTGGCTCTTTCAAAGGGCCAACACCTAGACACTGGTACAGATAAGTCAAAATCACCTGGGTCAAAATCAAAACCAAAGAAATAAAAGCCTTCACTGTTCACACCAACTCAGTGGATAGAAACAAAGTTCTGATGCAAAGTATAACAGTTTGCTGTTTCTGGACTGTGCTGTACTCATTGAGGAGAGTGGAAACCTCAACATTGAAGTTTACCAGAAGCCCACACACACAGACCAGTACCTCCTCTTTGACTCCCACCACCCTCTGGAACACAAACTGGGAGTAATCAGGACCCTACAACACCGGGCAGAAAAAGCTCCTACGGCAGAAGGGAAAGAAATGGAACACACACATGTAAATGAAGCTTTTAAAACATCTGGTTATCCCAATTGGACTTTAGCCGGTTTATCAGAGAAACAGGAGTCTTCTCCAAGCACGACATCCCAGTGTACTTCAGACCCAGCCACACACTCACACAAAAACTGGTTCATCCCAAAGACAAAACTCCCAAACACAAGCAACACAGTGTATGCTGTGAAGTGCAGTGAGGAGTGCTCAGACCTCTACAATGAAGAAACCAAACAGCCACTTCATAAATGCACGGCACAGCATAGAAGAGCCACCTCGACGGGAAAAGACTTGGCTACACATCTGCATCTAAAGGACAAAGGTCACTCTTTGAGACGCCAATGTTCACATGTTGGACAGAGAAGACAGATGGTTTGAGCGAGGAGTGAAAGAAGCCATCCTTGAACAGAGGGGGTGGCTTACGACACCAACTGTCTGCCACCTACAACCCAGTTTTGAGATCCCTTCCCAGGCACCTCAACTCCCACTCACATCTTGCGTCAGCTGATCTAAATAAGTCACATGATAGGGCGAGGCAAGTTATCACGATGGTTTCACCGGAAATCTCTGCTGATAATGACCCACACCCTTTTTGACACCTTGGCTCACATGATGAGGCACATAATGAATAGTGGGTCAACGACTCTCTTAAGGGACAACTCCCACTAGGCTTAAATGCATGGGACTCTCCACCACTTGGTCTTAGAACGGAAGAAGCTTCTCAAATAAGAGGTGAAATGTCTTAAAGAAACTTAAAGTAGTCCAGTTGCACTTCTTTCTGAGCTCCTTAGATTACTATGACCTGGATGACTGAGAACCTACAGAGACGCTCAGACAAAACTCTATATCGGCACAGCTATAGGAGCAGAAGTGCAAACTGGGAACAACAAAAATGTGTCATCACCCCCCAACAGTTGAAACTGTTTCAACATCTCCCTCTCTGAATCGCTGAGCTTCACTACTGATACCTCTACATTAAAATGGTATTAAAAAGTGACATGATCATACCTCATAGATTTGCTGCGACACCCACAAGAGACTAGAAAAACTCGGAGGTGTATAATGAAGCGAGGTTCGTCCCAGTGGGTGTGACATCGCTTTTGTTGTGCAGTGCCACAACGACGAGTATAACGGGCCCCTTAAGCTAATATTAGTCTTAAAAATCAACTGTCTGTGTGTTGTCTAACTGCACCCTTTTTGCTGTGAGGTTAAAAGGGTTTGTCAGGTATATTGAATATTAAATCCTAAAGAGTTGATTGTGTTCATCTGGACGTAGCGTTTTCAGTGGGAGAAACGTTTTGTCACTCATCCAGGTGACTTCTTCAGTCTCAGCTGACTGCAGGTTTCAACCTTATAAACAGCAGATTTGATTAATGGGCTTTGATCAGTAGGTGTTGATCAATGGTCATGAGATTTTGCATTTTAATGATCAAGGAACTGACCTCACAGCCCATTGTTCTCCAGTGGGCTGGTTTCAGTCATTATGGAAACATTTCTCCGACTGAAAACGCTACGTCCAGATGAACACAATCAATTTTTTGGGATTTCCTTACCTGGATGACTGAGCATGCATCAAGAAGATTGAACATTATAGATCAAGCCCGGGGTATTTATCCCTGATAATACCTATTTATTCAATAAAATTAATTTCACTTTAATCTAGCGCAAACTAAAATGACTTGTGCCTCTCCTTTATTAGGAGAGTGTCAGACCTGAACAAACTGAGTAACCTGCAATGATTAAATTAATACAACTGAAGTTTCAGAGCAGTCATGTTAGGAATAAACAGACTACTGCACTGGGAACATCACTGAGACAACACTGTTGTAACCTGTCTCCATTATCCATTCGCTCTATAATTTCTCTAGATTTCTCAATGCAGCAAACACAAAGAAGACTTGAAAGGATAGCTGTAGTAGTATCCCGGTGGACTTGCAGAGAGACAGAATGGGGGGTGGGGTTATATAAATCAGCGTGTGGCAAAAAAAGGAGAGACAAAGAGAGACGCGTCGCTTAACAAAGGAAACGGGTTATGTGATCTGATATCAAACTATAAAGTTATTAACACTTACCTTCTTTATGTTACCACCCACGCCTGAAATGTGAATGAATTCCACCCGCCATCTGGAACCTGCAGTTAACCATTTCAGATATGCACTCCTTCCCAATAACCCGATGGCATCAACCTCATTTATTTTCAGTGAAGTTTACAGCAGCAATTCCAACAGTGTTGACCGTGTTACATTTACCTGTCCGTCTCACCCCTTTAAATGCATGCTACGTATCCACTAGTTTACAGCTTTATGATGCAACGTTGGTTTTGTTACGTACCTATTCTGTGTAACTTTATTTTGGGGAACTTAACGGTGATATCCCGGAGTATGCGCTGACTGGCATCGGCCTCATTCTGGACCATCGTTTTTACGAAGGCTCCGAAAATCTCCTCAGCAGCAGCAGTCAGTCTGTCATGGACAAAGTCTCTCAAATACTCGACTGAACACATTGTTCCTTCAGCAACTCAAATATTTATCTGGCAGAAAAGTACACAACCCTTTTCAGCGTCGACTACCGACCAGAGCCAGAAACGTTCTACGCATGCGCGAAAGAACTTCTTCCTGTTCCTTCCTTTTACAATAAAACTATCGACATTTTTAATATGCTTTATTTAAAACTTAGTACCTGTGCACCACTGACTGTAGAAATGACTTTTATCCAGTGATGTTTACACAGTCAGTGGTACATGCAAAGCAGCTTAATGCCATAAGAGGAAATGAGTGTGTACAAAATAGTACAAAATACAAAATCACTAATTTTAAACTTATTATTTGCAAATAATGTAAATTATTATTTGGGAGTAACAGGCAGAAGTTAGACGAAAAATTCACCAAAACATCAAAAAGTTGTTTAATTTAAAATCTTTTCCATTAAACAAGTTGGTTGACCATTTTACTTTGATGGAATTATGTAATGGTAAATGGACTGGTTCTTATATAGCACTTTTCTGCTCTATCTGAGCACTCAAAGCGCTTTACACAACTTGTACATTCACCCATTTGCACAAGCGCTTTTTTCTACGCTGATTTTAAGTGCTTCCTGTCTAACATTCACACTCATTCATACTCCGATGGATGCATCAGAGAGCAACATGGGGTCAGTATCTCTGCCCAACGGTATTAGGCATGCAGACTGGAGCAGACTGGGATTGAACCACCAGCCTTCCAGTTAGTAGGTGACCCGCTCTAATTTTTGTTATTTGTCCAATTAATGCAACAAAATTGCATTATTTATATATATATTTTTTGTTTTCAATGATCACTCCCAAATATGTAACATTGGTTTTAACAGGCATACCATTAAATTGTGACAGGTTAGAATCTTTGAGAGGGAATAAACAGATTTAAGTCTTGGATCCAAGCAACTGTCCTGCTCACATCAAGTCTATTAGATATGAAAACTGCAGTGTCATCCGCAAGTTCTGATAACTGAAATTCTTTATCTAAGGCTAGAATACAGTGAAATTGTCCTTTTTAAGATATGTACTGCCATAATTTGCCTGATGAGAAAGAACAAAGATGTGTTTAAAGGACAACCTTGTCTAATTCCACAACTAATCTCAAATCTTTCAGCTCTATCATGGTCAACTAAATTGAGCAATTACAACCCTTATATAAAGTGGTGAGGGTGCTTGAAGAAAAAATTCCCAAATCCCAAAGTATTGAATGGCCTTGAGTATTGTAAACAGAACAAAATCAAACAGGATAACACCATCATCCTATTTCACACGGAGAGATCGTTAGGATTGACTGAACATGAGTTGTTGATAAACAGAATTCAGTCAAGCTATCTGGTGACTGGAATCTGTTGGCCCATCACAGCTGAACTGCCCAGCAGTGCTAAGAATTAGGCAGGACTCCCCAGAGTCTAGACGCTGGTGGTGGTGGTGATGAAGATGGAGGCTTGGATGGAGCTCTGAGTAACGTGAGAGAGGCTGAGATGAGGAAGAGGTGAGTTGCACGAAGGACTGCAAGGGAAATAACACATAAGCAGTGAGATTTAAAGTATGCAGAGATGAAGACTCGAAGATGTTGGGCAGAAAGATATTTGGACTAGACCAGTGATGTCAGCAATGAGCTTGACAGGAAAGTGGAAGCGATGAAAAGGATAGATTAGCCAGCAAACACCCTGGAAACAGACAGATCTGTGATTACAGATCTTCCTTAATGAACCATGGATAAGCTTCACTTCAATAAGCAGAGATATGTTAGGATAAACTGAACATGATTTATTGATAAACAGAAATCAATCAAGCCATTCCACAATTTCATTGTACATGTACAATAACAATAAAGGGCTATTCTATTCTGTTTGGTAATTGGACTCCAATGGCCCATCACAGCTGAATGGATTCCCAGAGACAGGAATTAGGCAGAACCCCCAAAGAAAGAAGAAAGAGAAAAGAAAAGCTATCTTACCTACTTACTTAGGTAGTTCCACTCTATAGAAAATAAAATACAGCATTGCCAAGGGATAAGAAGCGTAGAAGCGGATCATGGTAAATGAAACATTGAGGAATTGAACCGGATCGCAAGGAGGAAGAGCGAGGCAGAGTAAAGGGGCCATCGGTGGCCAGAGGAACCTTGAGGATCCGAGACAGAGTTCATGATATGTGATAGAGCTCAAGGCCAATGAAGGCTAGGAGAGAGAGCAGACAGCCTGCAAGAGGCTGAGAGCTAGCAAAGGACAGACGAAGGACAGAGCCTGCATTAAGGCTCAGTTCAATTCAATTTTATTTATACAGCACCATATCACAACAACAGTCAGGGTTAGGGTTATATATATATCTGTCAATCTTACTACTGTCATTGTTACTTTAGTTTTTGAAAAGCTCTTGGCTCTGCTTCTTAAGTCTGAGGTCCAAACCAATGATGTCATCACAGAGAATTAAAAATGGTCCAAATTCTTTCATGCCCAATAAAATGATCAGTGTGGCTCTTCTCCCAGGTGTAAAGTTTAACATCCAGGCATCCATGAAAAAGAGGACTTATAAAGTCCTGCAGTTGAACTAACTGGTGTTCTATCTTCTGGCTTCATGAATAGATATAGCTGGGTATCATCTGCATAGTAATAACATTGTATGCTTGGTCTACACAAAGACTTTTGCCCAGTCCTGCCCTGCCCAGATCTCTGCTTGTGATGTCCCCGATTAACCGTGTGACCATGACAAGCCATTGCCACTTGGCAAATATGCAGATAAAGTAATAAAGAAGCTTACGCTATATAAATGTAGCACAATTTACATTCAGCTGTACTGTGTATTACTACTGTACTGAGAAATGCCCCTTAAGTAAAAAGTATAAAGGGCAGTAAAAAGTTACACATTTAAAATGCACCATAATGTACCTGAAAATAAGTGTCAGTATTTTTTTTTCTTCAGTTGAAGAAGCATAAGGTCAAGGTTAGGTGCATGTCCTAACCTCCACCCACACTGCAGACCGCTGTCAGTACCACCTCTGACATACTGCTAACGGCACCACACGTCTCTGGCGTGGTCAGCTTTCCAGCTGACTCCACACTTCCCTCCTGTCTCCAGTCCCCGGCAACACTAAAAAGGGAAGAGAGCTCATCAGCCTGACTACCTCCACCTGGACCACAGCCTCCCCTTGAGCCCGCTGCACCACCCCTCCACTGCAGCAGAGCCAAAGACCACACCCCTGCCACAAACCCCTTGGCTCCTTATTGGAACGTTGTATGTCCCTCGTGGACCAGTGGTAGGTGTTGGGAGGCTTCCATAAGTGCACACTCCCAGCGGAAGTGTCCCAGACGCCCACACCTCCAGCATACCTGCCCTAAAGTCTGTGCGAGCCAGGACGTGGGGAGAGGAAACAGGAAGGAAAGGGTCATTACTTATTAGTAAATTAACCCACGATGTTGCTGGACTCTCAGTACACAAGCATCATGTCCACATGCACCATATTTAGCATAACATTAATTTCTATCAATCTTTACATTTATCTGTAACTTCTTTGATCACTTTTTGTTTGGGTTTTACTACTAGTGTCATAAAATATGTGTGGTCTGTTGAAATTCTAATTATCATCACAGTCAGAGTATTTTTTAATTATTATTCTTAAATTTCATATTATATTAATACTATGTTTGAATGTGCCTATGCATTTCCATGCACATATTACGTCTAGAGTAATATCTGTTTGAGTGGAACACATTCACAGGCGGCTGCTGCTGGCCATCTGTGAACCTCTGCCATTGCCGGCCTCCAGAGGAGTTTCATCACTTTTGCTGGCTTCCTAAAGCTCTGCACTTCTGTCGGATCATTGGATTTTCTTTTTCTCCTGTTTGGGATTTTTGCCTCGGGTGCAGATTTTCCACTAAATAAGACAGAAAAAAACGCAACCATACAACGGACTCAGCAGACATTAATTGTCTAAACTGGGCTGCTAATGCACCATCTTTATGTTTTTGTTTGAGCCAAACCAGCTTATGAAATGCAATGGTTTGTGTGTGACCGGGTACCATCGTCTGATTTACTTTTATTTTTAAAATTCACAGTATAACTTCTTGAAACTACAAGGTAGTATGATTTGTGCTAAATAAGTGTGTATGCAATGCTATGACTGAAAAACTAAAACAGTATAGTGTTAAATATTAAAAGTAAAAGTAACTGTACATAAGGTCATTGCAGGGTAAGACATGCCTGTTTGATTCTCACACACATGAATTCAAGCTTGCAGTGATTTATAATTCTTAACTTGTTTAATGTATCAACACAAACAAGCTTTTGAGGAAATGTCAGGAAATATGAGCACTAGCTTCTAAAAATAAAGTGACTATTATTGTGTTTGTATGGAACGACCCCTTCTAATAGCACTGGTTTCTCCCTTATTACCAGTTGGTGTCTATCTTTGTTGTGGTTTTGTGGGAACAACAACATAGTGACGACTACCCAGAAGGCTTAGCGATTCTTCATATGTGTCTGCAGCACTGTTTTATTAAAAGAAGAAATTCTTGCAGATAAGCAACTTGAAATATGGCTTCCAGGACTGTGAGTAATCATTTCAGAGCAGATTCCAGGATTGAAATAAAATCTCATGTTGCCTTTACTCATTATCAAATGGAAGAGCTGTTGCTGCATATTGTTTTATTGCTATGACAGTTAGTCAAAGTCAGCTTTATTGTCAAAAACCATCTGTACAGAATGAAATTGCAGTGCTCCCACGGCCCTCAGTGCACACTGAACAACTTAAAGATAAAAAGATAACAATAAAATAGAAAGTCTTATGTACAACACAACACAATCTTACATAAACAACAGTGTCCAACACAGTCAGAGTGCTTGTGGGCAAGAGTTTTGTATGTCTGGGGGGTGGGGGGTTCAGAGGTGAATGCAGGTCTGGAGTTTGTGTGTGTGAGTCGAGAGGGACAGAGCAGGGAGAGAGTTCAGCATCCTGACAGCCTGATGGACCAAGCTGTCTCTCAGTCTGCTGGTTCTCGCCCAGAGGCTCTTCAGTCTCCTTCCCGATGGCAGCAAAGTGAAAAAGCTGTTGGACGGATGAGTGGAGTCACCTGTGATGCAGAGGGCTTTTCGGGTGAGGCGGGTGCAGTAGATGTCCTGGAGGGAGGGAGGAGAAGTACCCACGATCCTCTCTGCTGCTCTCAC
>VVHJ01062002.1:0-32789 GCA_015107715.1 Tylochromis polylepis | reverse complement strand
CAAGAAGTATGCACTTGGAGTCTTTCTAGATCTAAAAAAAAGCATTTGATACTGTTGACCACAAAATTCTAATAATCAAACTAGAAAAATATGGGTTTAGGGGTGTGGTATTGGATTGGATAAAAAGCTATGTGATGAATCGACAGCAATATGTACAAATAAATGAGTTTAAATCTCAATTGATGGATATTGAATGTGGAGTACCTCAAGGATCAGTATTGGGTCCGAAAATGTTTATTATGTATATAAATGATATTTGTAAAGTATCGAAGTTACTAAAGTTTGTAATTTTTGCAGATGATACCAATATACTTTGTTCAGGTGTGGAATTTCAACAGGTTTTGGAGGTGATCACACAGGAGTTAAAGATATTAAAGAAGTGGTTTGATAGAAACAAATTGTCCTTAAATTTAAATAAAACAAAATTTATGTTATTCGGAAACTATAAGAAAAACATTAACATTGAAATTTGTGTTGATAATGTATATCTAGAAAGGGTTAATACCATAAAATTTCTTGGTGTGATCATTGATCATAAGGCCTGTTGGAAATCACACATCACTTATGTGAGGGGAAAGTTAGCTCGGGGCATTGCTGTCTTGGGGAAAGTAAAACAATTTCTGGATAAGAAAACATTGTATATGTTATATTGTGCTTTATTATTACCATACATGAGTTATTGTGTAGAGGTTTGGAGGAAATACATATAAAAGTAATATTCAGACTATAATCATAATGCAGAAAAGGGCTATTAGACTAATAAATCAGGAGGGGTATAGGGCTCACACAAACGCACTCTTTATTAAGACGCAAGCTATAAAATTTCAGGATCTGGTGAAGTTTAAAACAGTGCAAATAATATATAAGGCAAGGAAAGGGATGCTCCCAATCGAAACAAGTAAATGGTTCTTAGAAAGAGAAGGGAGGTGTAACTTTAGAGGGAAGTGGAATTTAAAATTACAAAGAGTAAGAACAACATTGAAAAGGATGTCTATTTCAATAGCGGGAGTTAAATTCTGGAATGAGTTAAAAAAAGAAATAAAGGTCAGTAGTGATATAAACCAGTTTAATATAAAACTCAAAAAAGAAATTTTAAATACGTATAAAGAATGAAGAAAATGCAGTTAACCCAAGACAGCAGTCAAAGTGATGTTTATTTTCTTCTGCAAATTAGCAAATCTAAATAAAGTTTTAGTTGAACATGAGAAAATATATATATATATTTTTGTGATGTTATGTTCTAAATTGAAGGCATTGTATATGTTTTTGTTGTTCAAATTTAAATTATGAGGATGTAAACCTGAGGGGGTAGGGCTAAATAAGTATATACTTCTGCCTACTCCTTTTCAAACAACTGAATGGAAAGATTTTATGAAATGTTGGTGAATGTATATGTTTGAAATAAAAATGAACTGAACTGAAATTCTGTGAGATCTTACTAAAAATGCCCTCTTATAGCTTATTTGTTTTTGAAATATTTTAGAGGGTAGATTGCTGTGAGGAAGTGTGACTAAAACCTTGAGTGCATTCCTTCAGGATGACGTCTTGATGAATCTCAGTGACTGAAAAGGCAGTCTAACCTGTTTATACTAATGCACATGTCTGCATCTTATGTTGAGATAAGCAAAGATATCCGCCTTAGATTATTAAGAAAAGGGGAACAGGTACCAGAAATGTTGTGCTGTGACTGTGGTTTGCAGCCCAAGAATACTGAGGTCTCTGAGACTCCACTGCAGTCTGCAGCAGCACAGTATGTGTGAAGATAAGAATGTATTTAGAGCAAGAAAGAAGGATCGTGCAAGAATGTGTATAGTAGGTGTTTGACAGGGAAAGACAGGGTGAGTAATCGGTACTGTATGTCTGAATATTGCAGGAGGGTTTGATGAAGGTTGATGCAGTGTTCTTAGTCCCTCCAGTGCCACTAAGAGACACTACCTTGATCTACAGAGATGAAAATTAAGTGCATTATAGATTTTCTCATTTCATGGATGGCTGCTAGCTGGAGGGAGTTCCAGTCTGGGCCTGAGGTGCAAGACATTCTGCTTCCCTGCCCAAACATGTAATGGTGTTTCATCACCATTATATGTGATGGGAAGTAATAAAGAAAAAGAGTGTTCGATACATACTGTTAAAATAGCATGTGAATGCCTTAGCATTGCATCAAGAGGTGTGCAAATAATAACACTCTGTTTAGTTGTGAAGAACTAGCAGGTAGTAAATGGTTACAGAAATAAAGATTCACTGGGTCTCTGAAATTGTGTTAATTCTGAATAAAACAACAAGATACAAGATATAAAAAGGCATGCCAAGCCTGGACACTGATCCAGTCAACCTTCTGCATCCCTTGGTTCTATAGTCAGAGCTTCGTCTGTGCTGCAATGAGACAAATATAGTGCGTTTACATCACCGCACAAAGTTATAATGTTTCTTTATTGAACCAGTTGGACATTTACAACATGTCTATTGGCAAGCTTTAAACTTTTTTTACATTTTTTTTTGGAGGGTAGTGACCTCATCCATGGTGTACTGGCCATGAACATCATATGCTTTGCAACTAGGCACCGTAATATGGGACTCTCATGAAGATGTTAAAGAGGATACCTATACTAATTTACAACTTCTTTTACAACTTTTATTCTTGGACTCTGCTAGAGCAGCTTTTTATGATTCACAGTTCAGAAATGATCCTTATTTACCTTTTACTGGGCCTTGGCCCAGCCTTCCAGTTCATCATCTGCCTGAGACAAGCTATTTGTTTCAGCCACCTTCCACTTCCCTTTATGTCTGTTTCTTCTGATTTTCTGACCTCACAAGAATAGATTTGGACAGTAGTCAGGTTTGGCTTTTGTGCTTACTGATCTGGCTGTGAGGTGACCATACATCTGCTATCACTGGCATCATACAGACCCAAGGCCAGATAAATTAAAAAAAAAGAAGAAAAAACTGTCTCAGAGAGAGATCAGAGATTTCTGAAGCATGACTTTTTGGGTCACAGGAATTGCTCGGCACTCACTGACTGATTATTAGAAACCGCGTGTGTATGAGCACATATGTAACAGAGCATGTATATGACATATAATTGGTAAAAACATAGCAGACTCCTTCAATATGCTCCAGTGGTTACTTTAAGCCTTTAAATGTTACTCTTTTTTTAACCTCATTAAGGCTGCCTTTGGATTCATCTTCAGCTGTGCGCCCACCATATTAATCCCCCTATTTCTAGATCATTTGTAAAAACTTTGATTAAGCTCTCTTTTAGAGTACTTTAGAGTCCTGAAAATGAATTAATATTATATTCAGAATTTGTGATGGTGTTCTCCCCAATATGGATTTTTTAAAAAACAGTCATTAGGTAGACCTGTTTAACTGCTTTTAAACTTAAATAGCTATTCAGGTGGCATCACATGGCAGAAACTCAGTGCATTTATTCATGAAGACTGTTCTCCAGGTAAAAATGCTTTGCTGATGCCAGGGGTCACAGAACAATGTCCAGATTGCTGAGTGTCCTTATTTGAGTTGCAACAGTAACTCAAATAACAACTCAGTCCAACCAGGGCATGAAGAATAGCATCACAACATCTCAACACTGAAGCAGATGGGCTACAGCAGCAGAAGACCACACCAGGTGTCACTCCTGTCAGCTAAAAAGAGAAAACTATAATTCAGACAAGCTCACAAAAACTGGACAGCAGAAGATTGAAAAAACGTTGCCTGTTCTGATGAGTCTTTATTTCTGCTGTGACTTTCAAATGGTAAGGTCAGAATTTGGCATAAACAACATGAATGCATGGGTCCATCCTGCCTTGTATAAACAGTTCAGGGTGCTGCTTTGGTGTAATGGTGTGGGGGATATTTTATTGGTATACTCTGGACCCCTTTTTACTAAGTGAGCATTGTTTAAATGCCACAGTTGACCTGAGTGTTGGTGCTGACCCTGTCCATCCCTTTATGACCACAGTGTACCCATCTTCTGATGGCTGTTTTCAACAGGATAGTGCTCCATGTCACAAAGCTCAAATAATCTCAAACTGGTTTCTTGAAAATGACACTGAGTTCACTATGCTCAAATGGCTCCACAGTCAACAGATCTCAGTCCAACAGAGCACCTTTCAATGGGAGATTTGCATCACAGTTGTGCAACCGACAAATCTGCAGCAATGTTTGATGCAATCATGTCAATATGGATCAAAATCTCTCAGGGCTGTGTCCAGCACATTGTTAAATCTATGCCACACTGCATTAGGACAGTTTTGAAGGAAGTTGGATCCAAGTGAGTCGGTTCTAGTGAGCTGTGTCTATTACGTTACCAGTGAATGCATTGGAATGCCACCAGGCACATATTCTCTCCACTTAGACAGAAAAAAATAACTTATTAGTCTCCTGTGTTTGAATGTCATACATAAATATGACTATGTCAAAAATTCATTTAGGCAAAAAAGATGATCATCAAACATTTTGGATATAATACTAACAATTTGCTCTTTCTAATAAAGCTAACTTGTATTCGGTACATGGTGTCATATGTGGGGAATATTGTAAGTTGGATAAAAATGTTTCCCTTATTCAAGTTTTAATATTTGTGGAAAAAATTCACCTGCTTTGGACTTTTTAAAAGAATTTTATGTGTTTTGTATATGAGAAGCTCTAAATAAAATATCAGTTCCCTGTAAAACTGTGGGTTCTACAGGCCTCCAAGTCTGTTTTCAAAGATCAAACATGTAAATATTTGAGGAACTTAAAGCATCCATCATTCTACCTTAACTTGAGCTACGGTTCTTAGAGTGCATATTGCACGAGTGCCACATATTTGCTGTGAAAAAAAACTGAAGGTCCCAGCTCAAACATGCTAAAATGTTCAACAGAAAGTATTTTTTCCTCTCCAAGAAGAGAAGTGTTCAAAAACACTCCTACTTTTATCTATTGACATTCTTTTTTTTGTTTTTGAATAAAAAGTATAATGGACACAAACCCATTACACTACATACGTCTTCCAGCCTACATTGTGAAAGTGAATATTTTTAGTATCTATTGATCTATTATCTATTAATAGTTAGGTCTTTTTTCCTTAGTTGGTGGTGACAGATTGTTTGAGCATGAGACTGAAGGCTGAAAGTAAGGCTGGCTGACACTGGAGTGAGTTGAGTAGGCCGGAAGATGCAGAGCGCTGCTGTAGATAGTTGGCAGGTGAGCCACTGGATCATTGTCCTGAAACACAAAGAACAAAATTACTTTAGAAACCAGAGAGTAGAAGATCCCAATCTTTAGCTGTACACAAATTTCCACACAGATATGACAAACTGGCAAGGAGTGGAGGACCAGCTAGGGTTGAAGTGGTGCGGAGCTTAATTGTGGATGAAACACAAGGAAGAAACAAAAGACCAGCCAAGAGCAAAGAGGGCTATGAAAAATAGCAAACAATGTTTGAAAATAGCACAAGACTCACCTTTTTTTATCAGAAGAAATCCTTATTAGAGAAACTCACCATGTTTTGAAGTGTTAAATTATCTTACTGTTGTGGGGGTTTTTTACGTGATAATGACACCAACATAAATCATGGAGGTTAGTATTCGGTCCAGGATAGTAAAACAGGAGAACTATAATAGCTGCTCTTTTGAAATATTCATCTGTTTCAAAATAGATTACGCTATCAGTGCCCCTTTGCAAACAACAATGAGCTACTATAACAAAATAAAAAATATTATAAGAAACCTTTATGAATTTAGATCATCTTAAATTTTTATGTTTACTAAACATTTTCAGCATTTACATTTGCTTTGTCAATGACCACCACACATGGTGAGTATATTAATATGAGCAACATGTGTGCAGGTCTGCTCTTTATGTTTTTCACAATAGTATAATTTCACCCGGTCTTCTATTGTTTCCTTCATATCTGCTTCAAAAGGAGATTAAATGTAATTTAATGAATCAATTTAATGGCTGAAAATCAACGCTGCCTTCAAAAGGACAAGCTTCTTGTCAGTCCACTCAGCATGAGCGATAAAAGAGACAGAACAAAGGAAACATCTGGAACCAGTTCACTCAAAAGTTCAACTATCTAGGCTAGTCATGAACAGACATGTTGTAAATACCTGCAGTCACAGATCCAGACAAGCAGTCTCTAAATCTCTGGCTTTCTCAACAATTTCATTTACTGTAGCTGATGGTGTTCAGCTCTAAAACACGGTGCCAGTGACAACTGCTTTTAGTGATAAATTGGCAGGTAAAAAAAAAAAAAAATGGAAATAAACAAAGAATTTTAGAAAATTCAAAAGGCAAATGAGGCACCAGGAAACATTTATAGCACAGGAACTGAAGCAGTGGCAAAAAAAAAACTGAGGGACATCTATGGGCTCAAATTGTGGTCATAAATATTTTGTACTTGTAAATCAGAATGCGTAGTTGTGAACTGAGTTTTGTAAAAAATTGTATGTGTGTGCATCTATAGATGATAATTTGTGTGTGTGTAAAAAGATTTGTGTTTGTAAAAAATATTTACACAAGTTACAGTTTTTTATTGTTAAGCTCTGGTTACAGATACAAAGCAAAAAAGTACGTATAAAACTCTGAGCTCAAGTTCCCTGGCTGTGTGTGAGTTTCAACTTGCAAGTACGAATTTTGCCTGATTTTTCTTCCTTTCAGCTGATTGGTCAATGTCATGTCAATTGCAAATTTAACAATCCAATCAGAGAACAGATGAGCTTTACTGAGCTTCAGGTCCTGGAAGGGTAATATAATTTGAAGCTGGAGGATCTCTATATAAATATCCCATAAGGGTCATACAAGCTAGGTCCCTTAACCTTCGGTAAGCTTTTGAAAGGATAAAGTTGTGGTATACCAATGGTCAGAAATACCATTATTACTTTAGTATTACTTTAACACAAACCTGGGACCATTACTGTGAGTCATACTGCGCAGCATAAAGGCCCTTTCACAACGGATGTGGCATGCGCTGCGCTCACTGCTAACTAAGAGCGAAGGATCCAAAATTTGTTGCGCTGGTCGCTGAGCTCTGCTTGTATGTTGTTTTTTTGCGGCCACTCTACGTGTACTAGATGCGCCTGCTCCTTGTCATTTCAAAACATGTATCTCTCTGACTTTATATCCTCTACGAGAGTTTGAATTGTATTATATTCAAATGTTTAATAAAAACATGGATCGCTCATTCATAACGAAGAAAGCTTTGTAACTATCCCAACTAGTGAAGAGTGTGTCATTTCCACAACACTGCTTTCCCCCCGAGGGCCGCAGAACTGTTGAAAAGGCTCTGGAGGTCCCTGTAAAAGCACGTAAACCTGTGACAAAAAGTTCGCCGAACTCGGACACACACAGAAGGTTTTCCTTCGTGGTGTGGTGATAAGGGAAAATGCTGGTGACAGGACCCTGACCTTTCACAGGGAGCTGAAGCTCAGTAAAGCGCCCCTCCGACAGGCAAATCCATCTGTTCTCTGACTGGATTGTTAAATTTGTGATTGACATGACATTGACCAATCAGCTGAAAGGAAGAAAAATCGGGTCAAAATTCGTACTTGCAAGTTGAAACTCACACACAAGCAAGGAACTTGAGCTCAGAGTTTTTCACGTAGTTTTTTGCTTTGTATCTGTAACCAGAGCTTCACAAAAAAAATTTGTAACTTGTGTAAATATTTTTTACAAACACAAATCTTTTTTACACACACAAATTCTCATCTACAGATGCACACACATACAATTTTTACAAAACTCATTTCACAACTACGCATTCTGATTTACAAGTACAAAATATTTATGACCACAATTTGAGCCCATTGACATCTTTTTGTTCTTAATGTGTCATAGGGACTAATCCTATTACAGATTTTTGTTTGTTGACATCAGTCAAAACTAAACAGTGAGGTAGGACAGTCTATCCACTGTAAAAAGATGATTTGTACTCTGTGCTCTGAGTGAAATAATGTGATGAATCACAATATTTTGACTTTAAACAACATACTACAACATAAGACTAATTAAGCAAAACATGTTAAACCTTGATGTCAAGTACAGTTTTCTTGAAACCTGGACTTGCGCCTTGTTGATGCAGACATTGATGTGCGTTTGGGGGTAAGGTCTATTCCTGATGAGGTCAGTGCCTTTTTTGTCCATTTTTTCAGAACCTAGTGAGCTTTGGTGTGTGTGTGGGTGCGTGTGTAACGTAGCTGGGTGAGTAGATTTTGACATTGTGACATTTAAGATATCATATCAAACAACGTGGAAAAAACTTTCAGTTTGTTTCAGGATCGCCGAAATTCTGAATTTTATGAAAACTGGAAACAAATGAGTTGGTTGCTGACAAACACTGGAAAATAAGATAAAAAATACTTTAATAACATGCTTATTACTCTGTCTACCTTTGCAGAAACTGAATTGAGTGTTCCATAATGTAAGTGCTGCCCTCCTTTATAAGAAGGTGTAACATCTGCATTCATTTCTATGCTGCGTTTTGATTTTATCCTTCCCTTTGTGAAATTTGTTTGGTTTGAGTTCAACCTTGTAATGACAGGAAAGCTTATGTTGTTAATGTTTCATAAAAAACAGAAATATGCACTGCCACAGAAAGGTGGAAAATCCTGACTGATCCTCCTTAACCTCAGTGTTTGGTAACAGCACCACTTAATAAGGAAAAACTGCCACAACAGCCGTGGATTCTGGGTGAATAGATGACAATTTATTTTCTTTCTTTAGGGACAAATTAAAACCACACACAACAGTGTAAAGTGTTTTTTCCAGGAGTAAGCGTTATGAGTGCCTCCTCATACCCCTAGACTCAGTAATTTTGTACTCCATATTTGATTTTGGTGTTATGCAGCTACACTGTAAGTGTCATTGCTTTTTGTCTTCTGCTCCTCCTCTATCTCTGTCTCACACACTTCTTCGACTCTCTGAGATTTCTGTGTCTGTAGAGATACTGAAGATTGATGACAGCTATTTCAGAGTATCGTCTATGTCTTTGACACCATCCCTGATTCTCTCTCTCTCTCTCTTGCTTTCTCTCCACACTTGTGTCACTCTCTCCTCCTCTTCCCACTCTTTAGAAGGTCAGCCTCTCTTACTGTGGTTAAACTAGTCCATCTGTCTCTCCTACGTTCCTGTCCAGGCAGCCTTGAGCCAACTGATGGATCTCTCACAATTGCAGTCGTTTCAGGGATGAATCACTGTCTGTGCCAGTGTGTATGTGTGTGTATGTATATAAAATGAATTATTTCCTTTCCTATTCACGGGTCTGAAATCTTGTTTAGGTCCTCCTGTGTTCAGTAGTATAAGTAAATGTGTATACATGTGGGCACACTCATCAGCGCATTTGTGTTTGTGCACTAATATTTGCCTTGCCCCTTTTTTCTCTAACAGGATTATCTGTTCCTTCATTTTAATATTATTGGGCTTTAGTTTGTCTTTCTATATCTTTCTCTGTCATTCATGTCTGACTGTCTGCAGTCCCATTATGTTCTCAGCTAGCAAGCAATTAATTAATTATACACTTAATTATCTTATTTTACAGCTTATCTTACAGCTTATTTGATAGCTTTCAGATAGCATTCATTTTTCAGACATGTTCTTCTATGCGATGCACAGCATATGACCAGACAGACCGGACCAGAGCAGATGGTGGGTGTGAGCAGCTTTGTGAGGTCACTCTTGAGTGTGAGGAGAAGATCAAGGGCTTGGCACACAAACACCCATGTGCACACAAACCCACACACTAGCAGACCGTACCAATGTGTATAATCTCAACAGAGTTGCAACAGGTTTGCAAATGACTGTGATACACACTGATTAGTGAGGAGGAGAGAGGGTATGTGGAGAATGTCTCCATTAGTATTTGTTTACATTGTATTTATATTAATGCATGCGTTTGAGACGGTTTTACTGGAATATACTGGTACATGGAAATCTGCTAAGTGGCACATCATACCTTATTTCTTTGCATTTGGAGGCTTGCATATTATAATTGATAATATGTATTCAGTCTCTATTTTTAAAATTATTCTAAATCCCTGACTAGATCATTAGATAATAAAAAAGAGTGACATGCATGTCTGTGATGTTGACAAAGTTAGTGTGCAGTCACTTATTGATATTCAGTTTGCATAGCAGGGTCAAAGATTGGAGTCAAGCTGAGGCCACTGTGAAAGAAGCTGGCTACCTATCAGCAAGCATGATTGAATCACAGAATGGGAAATGTGCATACATGTGATCTGTATGCACCAAGTGTCCTTTAACAGAGCTGTTTTGTTAAACACCAAAGAGAAGTACATTGTGCAGCAATCAGAATTTTATTCAATTTTGTTAGATCACTCAAAATACTTTCAAATTGGGTTTCATAATTAAGGGTCAGCAGCATTAATGGCCTACTGTGCATATAAAAGATTACTTCCTTTATTTCTGTAAATACTGTACTCTCACCTTTTCAAAGCCAAACATTTTGTTAGTTTTAAAAAGATGCTTACTGGATGCCACCCAAAAAGTATCACTCATAAATGCTAAAGTGTTAATGTAACAGGATATTTTGGGGGTCAGAAGCAGAGGCATTCCAGTCTTCCAGTCAATGATGTTGCGATCAAATGAAAACCTATAAAATGTGATAATGGACTTTAAACCTTTTGCCTCTGTAGAAGTCAAAATCTTTTCTATTCGTTGTTTCTGTCATGTTTAGGTGCGATGGTACTTATATATGGCGCCTTTCTACTCAATTTGAGCAGTCACATTTTTTCTTACTACAAGCCTCATTCACAAAAATGCAAGTGATTATTTTATATGCTCTTTTGTACTCTAAAGTTCACACACTCACATCCAGTATCTGGTTTGACACGCAGGTTTGCAGGAATTGCACCACCAGGCTTCCAATTAGCAGCCACCTTGCTGTTCCTCTGAGCCACAGTGATAACCTAATGAATTTGCAGCACTGGTCATCTCACAGTTTTAATATGTTTCACTCAGTAATTGTATAAAATATTTGTTCTCTACAGTCATTTGTTTCAACTTAAGACTATTTATAGTATTGATGTCGAAAGAAAGAAAGACTAGACCAGGTTTATATTTCAGTGTGGTTGTTACATGTCTCACAGTATTTCTATAAATACTTGACTTCTGGAAATTTTGATCCCTTATTTTAGTCTAGCACAAAAACAGCATTTATTCTATGCTTACCAACAGCTAATACAATAGAGAAGTATCTGGTATGACACCTAAAAGTTTTCAGTGCTTAGTAAAAACTAACTAGCAAAGAATGTGGTATTTTGGAATCCATCCATCCATCTAAACGGTTATTCAACTCCTAAGCTTTTCATGTTATGCAGTGCATTGAAATACAGAAATAAAAGTGGTTAATCATACTGTAATGACAAATATTAGCCAGAAGAGGGCAGTGTTGACTGGAGAGAACAAATCTGGATGAACCTCAGAACTGAAGCAGCTTCTTGGGGAATACACTGCCTGAATACACTACACTATTTTCCTTATCTCAGTTGGTGGGTCTTGGCAAACACCAACAGTAATATCTGTAGTAATGGAAAGATGTCTGTGTGTCCATGTGTGCATAAAAAAATGTTCTTGCTGCCAAATTAGTGCATAAAGTGCACAGCCATCTGTGTTTGTTTGCAATACATTTGCAGCATGTATGTGCATCATACTTCCTTGCATGCATATATGTGACATAGATTTACATGTATACTGTTGGCAGACGGGTGAACCCCAGGAACACAGAAGCCTATAGAGTGAGAGGAAATGATTATGCCACATGGTTCCACTATTGCGGCTGGGCAGCTCAACCCCTCCCTTCCCCCCCAGCTTATGTAGGGCTCTGTTGGCTCAGCAACCTACAGCGAGATTATCAGGACTGTATCAAGACACAGACCAATATGGTAAATAAAAAATGAGCACACAGTAGACAATAAGATTAGGAAAGCTACCCCACCCAATAAAAAGTGTAGCTTAGAATTCAGAATCACAAAATTTTGCACATATTTCATGCTTGTTTACTATAAAGTAAAAAAACAAAAAAAACAACTAGATAACATTTAGGTTTTGTTTTTGTCCAAATTATCCAGAAATGACCTCCTACAGTTGGACATTCCGATTCATTAAGAGGGAACATAGCACATTACCTGTTTCAAAGGATACCATAGTTAGGGACGGCACTATTTTATAGAAACTACTTTAGAGTTGGAACTTGTAATCGGGTTTTAAAAGGTGCTATTCCCCAATGAAAATTAGATATGACAGAAAAGGAAGCAAAAAAAAAAGAAGGAAGAAAGAGAAAAAAGAAAGAAAATGTGTCTTTGAACAGTGCCTGATTTAAAAGTGGACTTTTGTAAATGGTCCTGTCTGTGTGTGTCTTTGTACTCTGGCTGATCATTAATCTGAACTATCAGGTCTGATAAGATGTTTCTAAAGAGAGAAGCAACTGAAAGATCACTCTCAGAGTGATAGGTTTGTGTGTGTATGTGTGTGGAGAGAGGGACAGACAGAGAGGTAGTTTAAAAGACCTTGAGTTTGACGATGGTCATACTGCAGCCCTTGTAAATCTTACAGGAAGCTCATAATAGACTTCTTATCTGCACAGGAGACAATGAAGCCTATCAAGAGAGAACAAAATAAAAGGAATCAGCCCGTGAGGTGGAGAAAGAGTATTCAAATGAGCACCTACAGGCATTGGCAGAAGAATTAGGAAGGTCTAGCCAGATGACATTCAGACTCACATGCACAGAAAAAGAAATCTAGAAATGTTAAGATCACACATGCCTTGTTTTTAGTTGCCCATTCCTAAATTAAACAGAAAAAAAGGATAAACCCTAAATGTGAAAATTGTTTAGTATATTGACTGAAAAGTCTTAACCAATGTATTAAAAGCATAATTTCATTTTCAATACTGTAATGCTTACTCCTATGGATCCTACGTATCATAGTTCATATTAATTTACATATTAAAGAGATTGGAGAGAATGCTAGTGTATCATTTGCCAGTATGATGGGAAAAGACAGTAGGAATAAATGCAAGTTAAAGGTTATTTGTGTTATTAAATACTACATGATTAAATAATAAAAAATGATTAATGTCTCCAGGATGAAAAACACCCCTTTGTCAGACATCCTTCATTATCACCTTACTCATTCTGCATGACACTTTGTGACTGTGGGGATGTTAGTTGAACGCACCAGGCTTAGTCAGATAATTTCCCCTGACAGTGGGTGATATGAAATGAGGTCACTGAGCAAGCACGGTGTCACAGATTTTGCTGTTTAGCTGATTCAAGTATATCACATTTAAGAGTTGGGGAACAGTTCTTCCGTCCTCTACACATCTATGTGTTATATCAGTGCTAAACACGTTTTCTTCGCAGAAATCTTTCAGATGCTCTGAAGCATAAATATAGTTTGCAGCACTCCTTATTCAGTTTATCTAGAATGACACTGCCTTTATGTAACTGTCATAAAAAGGCCAGTGGTTTTTAATGACGTTCCATACGGAGTTCACATTTGCTGCTACACTGATGTAGTTCTTTACAGTCAATAGGGGGCAATAGAGACCAAGAAAAAGGCTCATCTGCAAATAACTTGAACTGTTGTTCTAGGGTTGACAATTCTTGATCATTCTTGCACCTGAGATCAACCTATGCTATTGAAAAATATGTAATTATAGAGATAATAAGAGCATCTGTTGCTTTGAGGATCTAATCTTTAAAAACACTCATAAAAAAGCATACAAATTACTCTGTGACTCCACCTAAGATGGAGAAAAAAATGAACAGAAACATGCACACATGTGATTGATACGATTTGCAGGCCTTTCAGATGTTTTTTATTTCCTCTTTGTGTGTATTGAATGACTCTCTTATGATTGTCTGTAATAGTTTGTGCTAGTGATACATGAGAGAGGGATTCAGCTGTCCCAGACTTTTCTCCACTCCAAGTATCACTCCTTTCCTGTAAATGGCAGCTGTCAGAGATGCTCTTGTGTGTATGAGTGCACACATGAAAGAACACGAGTGCCTGCATGTGTGTGCTTGACAATGTGTGTGACTTGATCCAGATGGGCATGTTAACAAGAGCAAGCATTGCCCTCTGGCAGCTGTTTATTTCTGTGATTAGATTGTGCCATTATGTGATTCCTTCCATAATCAACTCATAATCCCCTCCCGTCTTCACCAGTCACCCTTTCTTTGGCTCCACCTCGTCACTCTTTCCTTCCCCTTTGGTTCTCATGTCTCTTTTCATCCTCATCGCACAACGTGTTTGCCTCATGTCTGTTAATGTAGTGCATCTTCTCAACCTCCTGCCCCCAGTGTGGTTGTGGTTGCACTTGGCCTATAATAATGAGCAATGAGTGAAAGGAAACCGTTGAGCGCGTATTGGCTCAGGGCGCACGGTAGCCATTATGGGGCTAAAGCACTGCCAACGTGCTTGATGAGGGGGAACAACGGAGCCTCGCCCTGGGACACTCCATTAAACTCCCCCTCTTTGTCTTTCTGTCTTTGGATAATACGAAAACACAGAGTAACACACACGCACACAGCTCCAGTGGCTCTCCCATGTGTTCCTGTACATGACCAAAAGCCATGTCTTCAATCTTGCTCTATAGGATAAGCCATCACCTGGCCAATGGTCTTTGCAGCACCATCTTCTTCCTTCCCCACCAGCATTGCTCCATCCTTATTCCTCTTTCCTTAGCCTCCTGTGTCTTCACATAAGCATCTCTCAGGCAGCAATATAGGCTTTTTAAAAGATCCTACTACATAATATGGTAAGAAACAGCCGTCGGCTATTTTAGATTATTGTGGGTCAAATCACATGAAATTGCCAGGGAGCTAAACACAAGAAAATGCTAAAAGAGAGAGAGGCTTTTTATGGCACTGAACCATACTCATAAAACTAAGACAAAGACAAAATAAAAATCAATTGAGCTTCGGAGAAAAGCCGGGAGGATCACTTTTCATAGTTGTGGATATTGATCATGAATGATGCTTGTTTGCAAACAGTAAAGCCAGGATTGCTAAATGTGGCTCCTTTATTACACCGACTGTATCATTTTTCAGCAGTAAGTTGAACAAGGCTTGCTAGAATTTGTCTAAGTGAGAAATATGACATCAAAATATGTCTCAACTATTCAAAATGCATTCCTTGACACTACAATGACCTTTTTGGGGTTGAACACCCATCTCTCTGTATTGTTATTCATCTGAAGTAATTAGTATGCTAATGGGTTAATAAAAGTCTCCTGGTCCTAGGTTGCCTTTGGAGTTGAAATATGACAAAGTTCTTTTTAATGAGGATGTGCTAGTGTTATTGCTTTTTATTGGACTCATCTTTCATCGTAAAACTTTTATTGAAAAACTTTTGCAGAGGGCTTCTATCTCGCGCTCTGAGTGAAATAATGGAGTTCGACCAACAAGCAATCATAGATTTAAATTATACTTTGAGGGAAAGTCTTAACACAGCATGGGAGTATCTTTAGACAGGTTTTTAACAAAGAATTGAAGGCTATAGTTCACTGTAGCTTCAGTGCCTTAAAACTCAATCTTGCATCATGAAACCAGCACAGCCTGCATTGAGCTTTTTTTGAAGAAGAAGAAAAATAGACACCAAAAGATCTGAGTATTTATTTAAAAAGTTTCAAACTGTTATAATTTCTATGTGCATCATGGAGATTAGAGAGAACTTGATACTGGACTGGAAAGTGATACCTCATTCTTTCATATGAAAGTAGCTTAATGGTGAGGGAGGTGGGGGGACTAAAGAAAACTTTCCAAGGTATGCTGTATGAACTGACACAGAGAACTGATTTTGTTTTGAATGTCATCGATTACATGCTTCTCTCTTTTTACTACCAAGTAATTGATGATGCAACAAGCAACTGAAAATAGTGCGAGGCAGCTATATGGGTCAGTTGAATATAATTAGTTTTTTAATGTTTTTACAAATTTGTGTATTTGCTTATGCTCAGTATACGTAATTTAACAATTTTTTTTTGCAAGCACGAATTGTCTCCTCCTGTATATTTTGATGAATAAATCTGAACTTGTGGAAGGAAAGCTCTACAAGCCACTTATGTTATATCTCGGATAAGCCCCCAAATAGGTTACGGTTCCCAAATCCACAACTCAAAGGAACCTAATATTTTGTTTAAGATGCCACAATTCTGCTGCATTTCAAGAAACTTTTAATAAACAAACAAACTAATGAAATAAATTAAATTAATACAACTGAAGCTGAAAAAAAGAACTGCTCATATCTATTGACTTTACTAATAAATTATAAGACAAAGACAAAGACCCCATCTGCAGTCTTCTCTGGCTTTATATGTGTGCAGGTTAACAAGGATGACACTAATTGGATGAAAGCTATGTCGAATGAGGCACATATATGAATGCAATACATTTTTACATGAGTAACTGTACTTTTTGAATTTTTTGTTAAAATTTTATCTTTAGGTGCTTTATTACTAGCAGCCTGTCACAAAAACATATATTTGTTCCCATTTCTTTAGTTGAATCTATGAAACATTTGACAGGCATAAAATAGTATTTTTACAGAAACTGAACAAGTGGATGAACAACTGGTTTCAAAACCAGCACAGCCTGTTTCACCTGGGAGCTCAGCCGAGCCATCTTAGCTTCCTGTCTCCGCTAAGAGCTCAGATGAACCAACCCAGCCTCCTCCGTCATCTGCTGGGAGCTCGGGCGAGCCGTCTCAGCCATTTGCAGCAGCCTCTGCTGTCACTGTCTCTGCCTGACAAGTGCCTGAGCAGACTGAATGCACTGCGCAGCTTCAGCTGCTGCATCCTGAGCCAGCTGTGTGCCCTGCACAGCTCCCGCTAGCTCCGTCTCAAACAGACGTCTCCTCACCTGCTGGCCCTGCTTTGCCTCAACCAGAGGTTTCCACACAGTCTGGTTCATCTGTGCCAGAGGTTTCAACTCCGTCTGGTTTAGTTAGCCGCCTGTTTCCGCTGGAGGATCAGGAGAGCCCGTCCAGCCACTGTTCCCACTGGAGGCTCAGGGGAGCCCGTCCAGCTGCCTGTTTGAGCTGGAGGCTCAGGGGAGCCTGTTCAGCCCCTGTTTACTCTGGAGGTTCAAGTGAACTGGTCCAGCACTTCCTTGTGTTTGCTGGAGGCTCAGGTGAGCCGGCCCAGTGGCCTGTTTCATCAGTTGGAGGCCCTGAAGAGTCTATCCAGCCACCTGCAGCTCCCACGCCGTCACTTGTCTCTGCAGGGGACTCTGGAAAGTCCAGCCATCTGCTTAACTGTCTGTTCAACCGCCCCTGTGGCTGCCACGCCACCATCAGGTCAACCACTTGGCCTCTGGACCTGCTTCGCAGGTGCTGCCAGCACTTTCCACGTGGTTAGCCCCCTGAACTGACTCGTTACTGCCGCTTGCCATGCGGTCGGCCCCCTGAACTATTTGGTCACTGCCGATTCCCATGTAATCGGCCCCCTGAACTGACTCATTACTGTCGCTTCCCATGTGGACGACCTCCAGAACTGTTTTTTTTTTTTTTTTAAATTGTTGTGGACTCTGTGAGAGCCTTTTTGCCTCCTGTTCTCCTGTTGTCTCTGTGCTCCATGTTTGCTCTGTCTTCCCTGTCAGCCATGTCTTCTTGTCAAGTCTATGCCTCCGAACCTGTCTTGCATTTCCTCTTTTACTTTGACGGTCTCGTGTCCTGTGTTCAGTGTTTTCAGATTTGCTTTCGCTCTGTCTCGTTTGGTCAGATTAGTCCCAGCTGTGTCTCCCTCCTGTTTCCCATTCCCTGGTTACTCCCTGGTGTATTTAAGCCCTGTGCTTTCCTCTGTCTGTTGTCGTGTTGTTACCCCATATGCTGTGTGAGTTTCTCTGTATTGCTGGTTTCCATCACTCCAAGTTCCTTGCTCCTAGTTTTTCTGTTTCTAGTTTCCCAGTGTTTCAGTTCTTAGTTTCTTTAGTTTATTTCTTCACGAGTTTATTTTTCAAGTGTCTGCACAGCACAATGAAGCTGCTTCTTTAAGTTCATCCTTCTGTGTCCGTGAGTCCTGCATTTGGGTCCTCATCCTGCCTGCCACAGCGCTAACCATGAGAGGACCTCAACATTATTGAAGCAGTGTGGGATCATCTTGACAGAGAACTGAACAAAAAGCAGCCAACTTCCACATAAAAGCTTTGAATGTCCTTCTAGAAGCCTGGAGAACTATTCTGAAGACTACTTAAAGAAATGCAAGAAAGCTTAGTTCAGGCAAGTTCAAGTAAGAGAGTTCAGGCTGTGTTGAAGGATATAGGTGGTCATATCAAAATAGGTTGTTAGAATTGTACAAACTCAATATTTGAATTATATAATGCATTTCCATTTATGTTTTCATATGTTTCAATCAATTGCTACACCTTTTTCCCTTTTTCCTAGCAAAATATAAAGAAATAAGGGTTCGCTCAAGACATTTACTGAATACTGTATATAATGGCATACACACTTTCATGGAACTGAGTTGTCAAATTAATCTTTTCAAAGTACACCAAAAAGATTTTTTAGGAAATCATTTTTTGCCATCCAAATAGTCAGCTGGCACTGGTTCTGGTCATTTAAAGAGGAGCCACTAAAATTATGCCAGTCTTAGAAAAGGTCTAGGTGTCTGCAGGTCAAGCATAGTACAGATGAGGTTAAAGTGGAGTGCAAACACCTGTTACCTCTCACAAGGAATCACCTGGATGCATTGCAAGCAGAGCTTGTGCACTATTTCCCATATGGAAACGACTCAAGGACAAGATACCAAGAAAGAATATCTGAACAGTTTGTCCCCAGTTCATTTCACAGTACAAGATAACAAACTACTGAAGCTGAAAATGATAGAAGATTAAATATGTATTTCATATTCTGTTGCATTCTTCTGGATAACATGAGTTCAGAATATCCTACATATATCACAGTGATAAAAAAATATGACTGTAGGCTGTGAGCCTGGTCCTGGGTATAATAAAGTAAAAATCCAGGAGTCTATCTAGAGTTCATAAGAAGGTGACTGATGCCTAAATAACCCCCCAAACCTGACTGAATGTTACAAAAGTAAACTTATAACTCACAAGCATCACACCAAGCTCTACCTCAGTAGTCAATATAAAACATTCATCGTGGAACAATTTAACACAGAACTGTATCTTTGCTTTCATCAGTCATGTCATTCACACTACGTACTTCCCACATTCTGTGCCTGGTTGTGTGTTTACTTTGATTTAAAGAAAAACAAAACAAAACATAATGATAGCTTAGCGTGGGTAACAGAGGTTCAAGTGAGGAATAAAAGATTATCATTGTCCTCATGTCAACATGGAAACACATCTAAAATTCAAATTGCTCTGAAACATATTCGGATGCATCACTTAGAAAAAAGTAAAGTAAAACAACTCTGGAGAATGTGCTGGACAACTTACATTTTTCCTGAGGTGATGGCTGTAATCTGACACTCATACACTGGGAACAAAGATGTAGTTTTTCATTACAACCTGTGAGGTCTGAAAGTAATGTACACAAAACAGAAGCACCCAACCAGGAAAAAAAAGAATAAGTGCTTTCTTGGTGTTGTAATCATGGCTGGATGGGCTTATTGATTTGATGTTGGAACATTGCTTGGTGTGTGTATTTGTGTGGGCGTATGAGCTTATATTCCTATGCTTACACTCGGGCTCTGCTCTAATTGCGTGTGATGAGGAGATATACTTGTGTTCTCAGAGCCAGGAGAACGTAAAGGACATCAGAGGACATCGCAGTGTTCTTGCAGACCCTTATCATCGTGCAATGTTTCATTCTAAGTGAAGAGTGCAGTAACAAAATTGCCACCATCTACTGGCACGAGCTGTTTCTCTTATCATAAATAATAAAGGTGCGAGATGGCTGCTTATAAACCAGCCTTGCATAAACTGGGTTGTACAAGACAAGAGAAATATGCACGCCAAACAGGCCAAAAGCTAAATGTTCTTCGTCTGGCACTTGCTGAACTTTATGTAAAATTATAAGACTCCAGAGAAAACACATGATGAAATATCTGACCATAACTCAGCAACAAAACCAAACAAAGGAGCAGAGGTACTAGATCCTCCTCCTTCTCCCACGCTGACATTACTTTCTATTCAGATCTAAATAATTCTCTATCATGAGTGCACCTGGGTGAGGATGGGTTGCTTTGGGAGAACCCATCTTTACTTAGAGCTTCTCCACCGATGAAATATTAACTCCAGGTCAACAGCAGAAGAACCATTGATTCTGACCACAGCTTTGAGTGTGCAGCATTTAAAGCAGCCCTTCAGGAAAGCATGGCATGACAGGCATGCTAGCAAGGTTCCACATAAAAGGACATGGAGGAATTTGCATCGCAAAGTGCTGCTAGCAGGTCTCCTCCAAATAAAGGGGAGTGATTGGTGTTTGACACATTAAACTGACAGCTTGAGGTGAGGCAGGCAAATTCCTGTACTCTCTCTTTCTCTGTGTATGTGTGTGTTCAGGAGAGTCTAAAGAGCACAGAAGGGCCGGAGAGGTCCCCTTGGCATCTGCTGGCTCAACTGCCACCAAGGACCTCTAATGAGTATAATGAGTCTTTGCCACAGAGCTCCTGTCACGCTCCCTTCATTCATATTGATTTATGTATTGTTTCTGCAGTGACATTGTCTTTGATGTGGTGTCAGGGGGAGAAAGAAGGGAAGAGAATTCATTGTTAAAGCCGTGATTACAACAGACACTCCATGTGGGTACAACGTGATGCAAGACAGGACAAACACTTTGGATTTGAGGAACCCCTAGCTCATTAAGGTTGGGTTACATGACAGATTTAGGAGCTTTTCCTAACTTATCAACTCTTTTTCCTTTTTCCTGTATAACCTATGACCTCACTTTAGTTTAAAGTTTATATTCTTTGAACTATGATTTAAAAATCTCACAAACAGAGGGGGGTATAAGGATAATGGAATGTGCAATGGAATGTGCAAATGATAAACAGAGGAAAACATAGAGGAAAGAAACCTTCCAGACCCCCCTTTTCTGATTCTAAATGATGTTGATGAGCTGCCCTTTGGCAAAAAATGAGAGTAATTTATGCAATTTTAAATCATTTGCATTGTTTGAATTGCTTCATACACATTTGCTTTTGGCAAAAGTACTTAAAAACCATTATTTACATTTTGTTTACCGCAATGCTCCATTTACATGTTTTCACTTCATATACACCCACACACCACATGTGAATTATAGATGACATTTTGTTTTTAAACTCACTTTTAGCAATACGAGGCCCCGAGGCTCTCCTGTACGAGTTGTTTTAAACATATGCATTTAAACCTTTTTTCTTTTTTAGCAAAGCTATTAATGAGTGGTGAGTCAAACCTGCATAATCACAGTGACCACAAGGGTTCCATTCTTCACTTGGTACCATAGCATGTCCCTGATGTTTTTGCTTCATTAGCCAAACATCTATTCCAGTTACTGACTGGCCCATTCTAAGAACTATTTGGCTTTATTCAGTAATTTCATTGCTATCTGGCTCTCACCTTCCACTGATTATAGATGGAAGACGTTCTAAGCAAGGGTGGCCAATTAATTTTCCCAAGAGACCACATGAGAAACTGGGAGTGGCATGGAGGGCTGCACCAAAAAACTCGTAAAGACATAAGATTAATATTCAGTAGAACTGAGTTAAACTTACTGGTGCTGCCCTCCACAAGAGTCCCTGTTTATTATGTGGCCCCTTGGGAAAATTAATTGCCCACCCCTGAAGCTGTGAGCCTGTTGTGTCCTGTTTAGTTTCATTTTTAATGTCTCGTGAGCCTCTAAACACTGTGCAACATTAAGTGTAAGAACCTTTTTTAGTACACCGTGCATTTATTCTTCTTTACTATCCTCTCTACCATACTCTCCTCACACACACACACACGCACACACACACACACAAACAAAATGGTTTTGCTGTGTTTTTCTCTGTAATCTAAACATCCCATAATTGTAACATAGAGAAGTGGCTTGGAAAAAATTTAAAGCTTTATGCATCAGGTATGGTTCAAAACTCCACAGTCTGGATGTGAGTGGCTTACTGCTTGCCAATATTCTTGGACTGGTTGAAAAACTGCAAGACCCCAGTTTCAACATTTTGGCCAAATTCAAGGAATTTGAATTTCTGAATGCTGATTGAAAATTATATTAAGAGGAGCAACAAAAAGGTCAGAGATGAAATAGTTTGGGTTGCTGTGCCAGGACTTCAAACATGGGACAGTTCTCAGTGTTAGGCACCAGATAATTTTAAAGAGATGTAGAAGAATTAGGTCTTGAGGCAGGAGTATGTGCAGAAAAAAAAATTAATGAAGCAATGGAAAAACTACCAGGGAATTCAACTATAACTAAACAAAAATGCAGTCTCATAGCAACCCAACACTCCTCTTCTCCTGTAATTAGGTGTTTCCAGCCTCACCTGTGGACTGTATGACTTATTCAGGTAAGTAAGGGGTCATAAAAAAAACAACTAAAGTATACATACACATATCGCTAGCAATGTTCCTGGTTTCTGCTAACAACACCTTTACATATGAGTACTTAGAACATATCTATCTATATATAATGCACCTACATATGTTAATGGAATGTCAGCTACATAAACACTCCATACACCATATTTCTTTTGTGCCCCAGTTACTCACTACTCTGGACCTAATAATGCAAACATGTCTCCACTACAATTAATTATCAGGGTCCTGTTCTAGGTACATGTAGCAGGTTTAGCTAAAATCTCAGACGTAGTTGAACACGTTTCCTGGAATAGGACCCAGCTGATTCCCACGAATACAGATGACCCATAAACAGTTGTTAAAAATAGCAAAACATTGAACTCACTGAACTGACCAAGTCAGCAACTAAAATAAACAGAAAGTCATGTGATCAATAATGAAACACCACACTGATAATACTGGGAAATGGGCACAATGGAAATGGGGAAGGAGTGACCCCTGTCATAGTGAGAATCAGCAGTAGTGTAGTCCACACATTAAAGGCAAGACATCAGTTTTTCATTACTATTTGCTTGTGTATGCCTTCCCCTTACCACAGAGTTTTACTATTACATTTTGTTCCTCATGTTATAGCAGCTTTAATAGACTGGAAAATGAACTCACAGTGGGAGATATAATTTGAATGTACAGTATGGATAATATAGTATCTTCCCATTGAAAGAGGTAATAATATTGTGTTACGTGTGTTTAAAGTTCAGCTTTTTTGGACTGCATTAAAATGTGTACTTAATAAATATCATATCAAGCTAAAAAAAAAAGAAGAACATAACAAGATCAGATATATTCAGTTGAAAAAAACAGGCACTAAAAGCAAACAAAAAAGATTATTTCATTAATAATTTAGGAGTCCATCCTTCTCTTCCTCTTATCCTGTTCAGGGTTGCATGGGGACTGGAGCCTGCCAGAAGGCAAGGGACACGGTACACCCTGGACAGGTCGCCAGTCTGTCGCAGGGCTAACACAGAAAGCTAGACAACCATTCACATTTACATGTACAGCCAATTTAAAATCACCAATTAACCTAACCCTACTAACTGTGAGAGGAAGTTGGAGTACCCAGGAAGAATACACGCAGACATGGTGATAACATGAAAACTCCATACAGCCAGATGGTGGATTTGAACCCAGTACATTCTTCCTGTGAGGCAACAGTCAGGGGTGGACTGGTAATCTGGCATACTGGGCATTTTCCTGGTGAGCTGATGCAGTGTTGGGCCGATGGACTGGCTTGAAGGCCGCTTCACACCGGCTGTACAAACACTGACAGCAATCCATTGATTCATTTTCATTACCAACACTGGATGGCCCAATCAAATGCCTTAATACGACCGGCCCCTCCCCTACCTTTGCTGTGCGAAACATGCAGCTTGTAGAAAAAGTTTAGTGTGGAACAAGTTGCGAAAAAGTGGAGCTGAAAAGCTGAGAGAAAACAATAAAAAGAAACTATTTTATTTTTTTGAGCGATCATAGTGGCTTGCCTAGACCAAAAATGCCGGGGCTGATTTTTTGTCCCAGTCCAGCCCTGGCAACAGTGCTAACCCCTGTGTCTTAATTTAGGAATCCAACATCAAAAACAAGTGGCTTCTATTTTACATGCTAATCTTAAATACAGTATATTAAATGAAAAAGCAGGTTAGAGACTTAGTTTTGAATTACAAGAGCAATATTTAAATATTAAACTAAGTGTACATTTTTTCTTGTGTATCGTATGCTTCTGAGGGAGTGAAGGATTTGTGAAGAACAGGGAACATGTTGGAAGAGTGGTTTAGAAAAAGGAAAAACCATCACAGTACATACACAAACCCCCATATTAAGGAAATACTGACAGTAATACAAATGGCAGCAACAGTAAGGATATTAGAAGGGCACTACCAAGGTATCTATGTATCTACCCCTAGTTAACATCGTGTACCTTCAGCTGGTGCAAGGAAAGGCCTGCTTTCTTATTCACCATGGCTGCTGTCCAAACTGGACTGGTATTATCAGCCTCAGACCTGTCAGGGGGAATATCAACCCACTGTACAATTTCCTCAAAAAACAAAACAGCCCCAGACTCTAAGAAGGAATCCTGTTTGGTGTTAGTCTAGACACTTTGATGTTAATTGTAGTTGAGAGGGTGGAGATATAATAATCCCCAGAGCGTTCCATATATGTGCTCAGGTTCAGAGACCAACTTTGTCTGATTGTGTGACCATGAATTTATCGACTTCTGGATCCAGAATCCTGTCCAAGTTCATTTTTCATTATTTTAACAACACTGTCTTGAAATGCAGTAGAAGAAGAACCAAATGCAGCTTGCCGAAACAGAGTTGAAATGAGCAAACAGCAAGTCCAAAAACACAAGAGAACACTGCAGGGAAACACACTTCGAGCAAACAAGTCTGGAACACAGTATGACACAACAGAACACAAGTAAAATGCACCTTTAAAGACTCGCAGGAGGCAACCAGAGAGCGTGCCTTTGAACATCTGAATAGCAGATTCGATTAATTGCACTGTAAACTATTGGAACTGCAAAATTCTAGCGAACTATAGCACTGTTTTAGTTTTGTTATTTTTTAAGTACCAGCTGAAATTTCTTATAGTCCAGTTATTCACACAACAAATAAATAAAATAAAACAACAACAAAAAACAAAATAAGACACTGTGCTCTGATACAGTGATCCAGACTCCTGACTTGGGCAACAGTTTACCAGCTTCCAGACCACTGCTGGCAACCATTGTGAAGAAAACGTTGTAAGATAATCCAGAGAAACACCGCAAACAACACTCCTTGAGCTACTTTACTGGAAGGACAGGTAAGAGACAGGTGAAACACAGGCAAGGCAGCAGTTCTGAGAATAGGCCGCCATAACGGTGGTGGCTGCAGATTATATGGTCGTAATTTTAAGTGTGTCCAGAATGCCAGAAGGTGTGAACACAGGCCGCCACCAGAGATAGATGCCAGCGAGGACGCTGTATTGCAACTAGTGGCAGTTGTTGCTGTTCAGTCCGTGATGGCTGGAAATAAATGGGCGGCCACATTGTAGCTGTTGTACAACATGGCCAAACTATTTGGGTTAACCTCACAAATTGCCGAGAGACAAAATCATGCTGTGGAGAAGTCGAACGAGTATTGAGCGAGATGTGAAGCCCGGGTGAATTTATGCTGACGGAGACACCACCCCGCAATTAAATAGCAGGTGCGCTTCCACTCAGCACAACAACAAGACAGAAGAGGGGCGAAAGAAAAGAAACAGAACAGGGAGCATAACCTGCCTGGCTACAAATAGGAAAACATAAAACCACCAATTTCGGAGAACTCTGAGTTAATTTCTAAGGGAATCCTTGGGTTTTTTCTTTTTTCTTTAGACCCCTAATCCATGGAAATATAAAATCCCCAGGGGGTGGTTAATCACTAAACAATCCCAGGGGGGATTTTATATTTATGAAAGAGTAAAAAAAAAACTGCCTTTGCCTTCGGTCAGTATCTCTGTGTCTTCAATTTTTCCCAAATACTTTGAAGTTTCTGTGGGGCAGAAGATATCTGGGGGAGATGGTTATGATGATCAGCATTTAGTTGGTGTATTTGTCTCAGTGAGTCTTTGCCAAGAGTGTGAACATGTTAATGCAGTAGCTCGTGTGCTCTGTGTTCACTGTACAGGTATGTACAGGTATATACACACACACACACACACACACACACACACACACACACACACACACACACTCCAATTATTTTCCTCAACACATTATCCATTGCCCCTTAACCTTTCTTCCCTCTTTGCTATTAAAAACGACTCGACCTGGCAATAACATAAAATTTGATGTAATCAGAATTTAGAGCAAAATATTGCAAGTAGTTTCACAGAGAGCGCTGAGAACTGTTTAATCAGCCAAAATTAAGCCGTGAGAATACAGGATGAAATATCTACACAACCTTGTTTTATTTCCCCCGACGTGGTGGACACATCTAAAGAGAGATAAGCTTTAGAAGATATTTTATCTTGTACTCACACTTAGCAGACTTATTTCAAAATATTTAAATGTAAAATATCACACTGCGTTTGCACTTTTTCCCCACATTGGAGAAAAATCACTTGTTTCATCACCACTTGTGCTGATAAAAGTTGTAGCATTTGCAATGTAAGGAACAGTTTCTTTTTCCCCCGCCTCATAAGAGTTTCAGCCGTTTTGGATAAATGCCTAACACGTCTTGTACACGTAAAGGGGGCGAGACTTACAGCTGGGCATAAGATTTTTGGTTTAATTCTTTATTATCTTGGACTGTAATAGTTATCTGTTTCTTCTGCCATGTGCCTAGATCATTTTTTGTCCTGCTGAGATTTGCTCCCAGCTGTGTGCTGACAGGCTAAATGCAGAGTCATATATCTTAAAGGTCTTTTCCCCCCAGATGCACTATGTGAGGACCAAAGGCACAAATTTCACTCTGTCTCTGTGGAAAATAGAAGTCTGCTTTCTAAAACTGTACTACCTTTATAAAAACTGGGCTCAAACCTTTTTAAGCTTACAAATTATGGTAAAGAAATATGAAATATTTCTACTCTGCCTTTCCAAATTAAACACATGCATGTGTGTTTACACAGTAATACATGGCGGAAAGAAAGCACAGGTAAAGAGGCTTGCATTGTTAGTAAAACACTAATAAGGCCTTCATTTTACAATAGGCTGCATCATAAATAAGACATGTGATGGCGTAAGCATCAAATTAAATTATTTACCAGCCTGAGCATCTTGAAAATGGGGCTGATGATGCAGAGGTTTAATTTTAGCTCCCTATAATTTGCACTGTAAATGGGATGTTTCTAAACAGCCAAACCTCATTAGGAAACGCCATCATGACTCACTGTGAAAAAAGAAAGCGAGAGACAGACAAAGATGGTGGTATCCTATAATTTGGCTGGTGTTACTGCTGCTGCTGCAAAGAAACTTTTAGTCGTTTCTTTTCAGGCTTCGTTTATTTAAAGAACCCGTCCATAACAATATGCTCGTGAGAGCTGGAGTATTACACTTTCATGGACATTAAGATGTACCTTCAAGAACTTTCACCTTTGAAGCGTCTTAGAAACACAGAAGCATTAATACAAATGTTGTGATTATAGTTGTGATACAGTTTTAGGAACCAAACTAACAACTGTTTAGTGCAGAGAGTGATCTAAATCTAAGAAAAGCTTTCATTGTGGATTCATTAGATTTTGCAGATTCTTTTTAAAGATCAGTTTTAACTCAGTCATAAGCTATTGCATATTTTAAAATCCAAGTAGAAACAAATCCCAGTTCTAAAAATTCTCGAGGGTCACGAGTTAGTTAGTTATCTTAATTTTTGTGTGAGTCTGATTAAAGATAGCACCACATCTCCCCTCATTGATAAAATAATATTATTATTTGCTAAAAGGGTATCTGTAAAAAGAGAAAATTCTATATCTTTATACAGATTAAATATCAGAACAGATCATTACTCACTTCCAAAACAGGTAATATAAGTCTAGGAAGGTCAGTGTGCAGATCCCATGACAATCCCAACATCCGGACAAACACTACATGTATATGGGGAAAAGAAAATATTGGACCACATGTTTTAATCGTTTAGTTATTTTTCTGTTCTATTGCCATGGGAATATATAATCAAGCATCCATTCACGCATGCTGCTTTTACAAACATTTGTAGTAACATAAACCTAACCATGAAACAACTCAAAGCAACAGTAATAAAAATGAGTCCAGTCTCAGATACAGCACATGAATTTCAGCCTCCTCAGAGAAAATCTTGGTTTTAAACCAATCCACCATCACACTTTTCCTAAAGTGGACATTTTACCTTACCACCAGGGAAATTAGGACTACAAGGCCATCCGAACTGAATTCCATTTTTTTTGGCTTGTCTATATTCATAATGTTACATACCATCAATTCACAAGACAGCTTAAAGACACTGTGGTATAATAACATTGTGACACTGAAACTTCTGCTGCTTAAAGAGAGCAGCTTTTTTCCCCAAACCTAAAAGACATCACAAAATGGTTATACCAAACTCCTGAGCACCCTGCACATGCTGTTATTTTTCCATTAGATGTACAACTCGTGTTGTTTAATCACTAAACATGAATAATTAGCAGGAAAAATGTTCCTCAGCTTTGTTAGCATCTCACGGGACTGATATTATGACCACAATCACTCACAGAAGACTATGAGTGATATGTAGCTCTCGAGGTTCTGCTCTGCTCTGCTCAAAAGGAAAGAAACAAATACATTTCATATTCCCAGTGGTGCACACCACCACGCTCACATCCATTGTGCCCACACATGTGTGAAATTAAACCTATCCCGACCTTACATCTGACTGAGAATGCTATTTCTCTTGATAAAACATTTTAGCCGCAGAAGTATTAGTGAGGACACATTTTCTTGTTTGATGGCCTGCAAGTCACAAGGGTACTGTAATGGCAACAAGATGCATCTACATGTACTGTAGGCGATGTCGACAAAAAGAAATGGCGGCTAAGCCAATGTGTGCGTGCGTGCGCGTGTGGGTGTATGCAAGTGTGGACAAGCTGGCTTATGTGTGTATGTGTATCCATATTCATTAGAAGTGCTGAAGAGAATCCAATAACGGTTGTGTCAGTTGAGATTAAAGAGACTGACCTTTGGTGACTTCAAGTGGAGCAGGGGTTTGTGTGAGTGTCTGTGTTCGTGTGTGTGTGTGAGAGAGATACATGGTAGATGAGGATTTTATATTGACAGTGATGTTGGGGAGACAAAAAACAATAGCAAGGTGGAGACTGGGGAAAAAAGGGTTTCAGAAACGTAAAAGCCAGATTTAACTGAGGGTAGACAAGCCCATATTTGTGATTGGTCAGATACTGCAAATACCACCTCTTTCATGTTAACACAACTGTTGCTAGATCAGCTTGTTATATCAAGGTGACAATCACCATTGTGGGAATGCTTAGCCTGATTATCCTCATCTAAGGGTAAGTGAATCCAGAAAACTGAAAAATATCCTGGATTAGGGTAGTTACCTAATTTTACCTGGCTAGGACAACATCCTGCTTTGTAGTAAAGGCCTAATATCTTCACCAACCCTTAGAGTCTCAACATTCAAAGCTAACCAGCATTTTTTTAATTTATCAAAAACAAAGAAAACTAAAGAGAAAGACCCCCCCAAACAGCAAAAACAAAACAGAGGATTTGTCAAAGCTATTTTAATTGATGTGAAAAGAGGTGTCCAGAAAAGCTGGACCCAAACTTGTGCATCCACATAAAAATATCTAAAAGCCAAAAGCTGTTAATTTTCTATGGAATCATCTTAGAGCATGTCCATCTCTCCAGTGTAAACAGACCGTTCTACAATAGCTTTGAACAAATAATAAACTAATGGAAGACATATTCATCATTTGCGTTAGCCTCTGTGGAAAACACTGCATGTGTGTCATTATTACACTTGTTGCCACCTTCACTGCTTTACTTTTAAATTGATTTTTCTACCTTTTCCACTTTTCTCCATAAACACAGTAGACAATGGTGAAAGTGAGTCTATTTTGGGAACAGGTAATGGAGTTTCAGCTTGGATCCCACTTGGAGAATGTCTGAATGACATTCTCTTCCATCAGAGAGAAAGCATTTTGAACACGTTGCGTCTTGGCCAGAAATGGCTCTCACGTAATCAATGAGTCTCTATGTGTGTCTGAGACTGTTAAGGGGGTGGACAAGGGTGGTCATTATGTTGTGCTTGTAGAAATAGAGGGAATAGGAAGAAAGGAAAAAAGACAAATGGAAGATCAGTTTCTCTACAGGGTGATTTTTAGTAAGGTACAGTAACTTTGCTGTAAATGCTCCTCTAGGTTCTCATCTGAACAATAACACACATGCAGTCAAATGCACACACACCTTCAGAGACACCTTGGGAGTTCACTCATACCCATTGTTTGATTGCGAGATGATTTGCAGTCTCTATTATATTTTTACCATGAATGGCCTCTGATAGCGTGTCTAAACACAGTATCTGTGCTGCTGCAGCTGGAGCTGACTCTCCCCTGACCTTTACTTGCCCCACTCTGCTGTTGTAGAGTAAGAGTGACTGGTGAGAATCAATGGTGTCCTCTCAGCGTGCACACACACACACACATTGACAGAGAAACCTTCACGCACACACTTGCTGCCACGATCATCATCCTGATGTCAAGGGGACATGAAGTCAGCCCTTGTCCTCTGGCATCCCTCCAGAAGCCGGTGTGACCTCACCGGCTTCTGGAGCTCGACAGCCTGACATTCAGCACAGCAGTAAGTCATCGATCCACATACAACCCGAGAGAGAAAGCAAGAGAGAGAGAGAAAGAGAGATTTGGGGTGAAGGGAGAGGAGCTGAGGAGCTTGTGGAGGAGGGAGAGGATACAGGGCAGGGTTGATGGAATGATATCTAGCTGTAGCAATAGATAGCATCAGACAGTTGATAAAGAGCTCAGAAATAGAGTAGGGGGGTAAAAGGTGCTGGAAAGCTGACTGACTGATAGACTGATGAAAGTGGGATATCCTGCCACTGGGCTGACAGAAACTCTGTCAGCTCTGAACCCACACTTTATTGGAGTGCTTAGAACTACTGGATACTCTGAAATGGTTTGGTTTCAAATCTTGGTGATGCCTTTTGTCTTTGCTCCGCACTATGTGTAGGCATGCAAATCTCTGAGGTGCTGTGTAGGTTAGACTGAATAGGATATGAAATGTGAAGGTTGTAAAGAAGCTTAGCTCTGTTTATACAGACAGTCTTTCTGAGTAAAATGATCACTGTACATTCTTTGGTATCTGGATGCCAGAAACTACATGCAGTGTCTCAAGTCCTTTACATATGCATTTATAAATGCTATTTTGACAAAAGAAGTGCATTCATAATGACAAATTTGACTACGTGAGATGTAGGTACTTTTAATGGACTAAATATTATTGCTGATTTGTCACCTTCAGTGGTCACCATCCTACATGGTGGAATTTTAAAGATATATTATCAATACTGATGGAAATGGCAGTACTGCCAGGCTAGCTAACTGCTGAAAAATTTATTAGGCTTTGAAATGTGTTTTTTACATGTTTTATGGCATCATGTGATATTTTTAAGTGTTTCTAAATATTAAATTGTTATCTTTACTATATTAGAATACAGTGGCATTCTGTTACGATAAGCAAGGCAAGCAATGCTTGTCCAATCAAATCTTACAGAAGACAGCAATTAAAATTTACCAAAGTAAAAGCACTTACTCTCCTTTCATCTCAAAGCAGCATTCTGTCATAAAGCTTTTCACCTGGTTGTATCCATCCTTGACACTACTGTTATTTTGTGACTCCACCTGGCTATTGACGGTGGAAGCGTGGCTTGGCTTGGATGTGATAGGAACCTGTAGTGTGTCTCCATTTCACCAGCATGTCAGTCTCCCATAAACAATGACAAGACAAGCTGCTGCTGACTTAACAAGATAAGTTTTCTTTTATAAACTGCCTTCGGTAACTAAAACGGAGAGAATGTTGTCTCCAGGAGTTTAGCTGATTTAGAGTGGCAAGGTATGTTGGGTGCATTCCGGTTAAAGAACACGGAGGCAGCTTCCAAGTTTAGTAGATTTATTCAGCTGTGGTCTGTAGTAATGATACATAAAGCAACTATCAGTACAGCACGCATCAAACATTCAACATGCCCAGACATAATTCTAGCACAGAGACTGCACAAGGAAACTGTATTCAACACTCACGTGTATAACAAGTTCAACAATTACACAAGGTTTATAATTAGCATCAACTAACTTAGTAGCTTACATAGCGTATTAGCGTAGGATAACATTAGCATAGTCACGAGGGAACAAATACACACAATAGCATTTGACATACTCAACATCATGTAAACAGAACCCACCTTCTGGCATTCACACACAGCAATAAACCAAAAACCCCCAAGTTGCTGGTGAGAGGGCACAAGGAAAAATGCTGGCTATCAGCACCTTCGAAGGCAGACTAGCAGTGCATGGCACAGAGGAGTGCATTCAAGGAGCCTTAGCATAGATATGGTGAGTTAAAGGACGTAGGACATATCAATTTCCACAGCGAAAACACTATCAATAAACAAACCACAATGCTTCAACCAAGCAAACAACGTGTAAACAGTGGGCTTTCTAACAAAATGTTTTAGGACACTCACTACCTTGGCCTATGATGGTTTATTCCTCCCTAATAAATGTTTGCAGTTCTTTTAGGGGCGACTTGAGGCTGACTCAAAAAGTAGGTCCTGTAGA
>VVHJ01062001.1:0-19914 GCA_015107715.1 Tylochromis polylepis | reverse complement strand
GCCGAGGGCACCAGCCACCGGCAGGGAGTGTGGCGGGGGGAGACAGGATGTTCCCAGAGGGGTGGAGTCTAAGGCCCGACCTGACACATAGACATAGACAAACAGGCACACACTGACACAGACAGGCATTCCCACCCTCATGCACACATACAAATACTCAGCATTCGCCCAACGTGGAGACAAACAGAAATGGACACTGTACATACATTCACACTCCCCAAACATACTCTATACCCCCAGGTCGAGGGGCAATCCGCCCCCAGACCCAGGAGATTTACCCTTTCCCCTGGGGTGGAGACGAGTAGACTGCCCCCGGCCCCGCAGCAGCAGGGGGGCCCAGCGTCTCGGACCCCGACCAGACGGCCCAACTCCTCCTCCCGGCCCCCCGCCCCCGACGGCATACAGAGAATGGGGGTGTGAAGACCCCATACCTCCCTCCGCCCGCTCATATGTGGTGTTGCTGCGTGCTGTTCTAAAGTGCATTTAAAACACAGGAGGGGCATGGTGCTTCCTGTGAGAAAACAGCAGATGTCAGTACGGCCCCTCCTGAGAGCCCTCAATGTCTACATGCATTTAAAATTGGGAGGTGGGCACCAGCGCCAGAGGGGTTAAGTGCACAAACAGTCCTCTGGACACCGTATAGTGTACCCACCCCCAAGGCCCTGTATGTATGTGTTATGAAAGTATGGGTAATGTGGATGTCTAGGTTGTGCATATTTTTCTGTGCTGTAAACACAAGTCTGGTTAACTGTGCCTCAGTCACCAAACCTTTATATTTTGTGCATGGTAGGTGCCCTTATCCCTTCCTCTGTGTATGAAGAATACAGTGATTATGTTTGTGTGGATTAAAACAGCTTTTCGTGTTGCTAAAACAGCCCCAGAGCTGTATGTTGTCAGCTCCTCACAACACCCCTGGCAACACGTAAAGTATTAATGCTCTTTACCCGAAGCCCAGCCATATTTATCATACATATTATATGACACTGCAGCAATCACATATTCATTACCGCTGTTTGTATATAATAAATGAGGAGAAAGCACTCAGCTTCAGTTTAATTGTGACACACCACTGCTGGGGTAGTATAAAATTAAACAATTACTCACCAGCCTGGAATCTATTCACGGCATTAATCCTCGAAGAAAAGCTCGAAAGGGATTTAGATTCTAAAAATGGATGATTTTCACTCTTCTACGTCACTCGACAGGTTCAGGAAGCATAAAGACAAATGCATTTTCAATTACACATCGTACGATATGTACCAATATTGTGCTGGAAAATTTGTATAGTCTAATCTTAAATCTCCAATTTGAATTCAGCGAACTAAGAATGAAGAATCGCCTGTTTATAACAAGGTATGTGAGTTACATCAGCAGACTGTTGGCTATTGGCCCAAACTATTCCGCTCTACAAAAGTTTCACAGTTCAGCAGCATGTTGTCTTAATTGAACCACCCTCATCAGGTCATGATACAGCTATGTTGAAAATTACTTTCCAACCATTCTGCTGCTGGTTTACATGTGTGATTTTGGTCCTGTGGCATTAACCTTTCAAAAGCTTCAGGTCTTGGACTGCTGCCCTGACATTCTTCTGTGAATTTTCTTCTTTCCTTTGAAATCCTTGTTTATTCCAGGAGTGTAACAGTATCACTGTCAATCACAAAGTGTATAGCTATGGCTGCAGTTAACTAGTTACCGAAAGGAAAGAGACCAGCAGTAAAGCGGATAGTGAATCTGTAACAATAAAATTACTGGCAGGTGAATTTTTAGCATGTTTGAAATGTTAATTAATACTGGTACGCTATGCTTAGCATGCTTAGTGTGCTGATAACGCATCCAGGCTCCGAGGATGCAAATTTACACAAACCAATTTGAGATTCAGTTTTGGTGTACAGTGCCTTTTGTTTAATCTGTCTAATCTCCTTGTATTACTTGGAAAACGCTCCTTCAAGTAGATTGCATCTGCAGTGAGGTGGAAACTGTACCTCTCTGCTGTGGCAAAGAGAGAACTGAGCGTAAAGGCGACTGAGTAGCAACCCAAAGATCAAAGATACAAGGGGCAGAAATGAGCTTTCTCCAAAAGGTGTCTGGGCTTAGCCTTACAGATAGTGTGAGGAGCTTAGTGATTCGGGAAAAGCTCAGAGTAGAGCAGATGCTCTTCCATGAAAGAAGCCTATTAAAGTGGTTCAGATATCGCACTATAATTCTTAGTAGGTGAATCCAAACTAAAGAGGACATGCCATCTCTTTGGCTGGCTTGGGAACACCTTCATATCCCCAAGAAAAGATGGAGGAGTGAGATCTAACCATCTCTGCTTACACTATGCTGCTGTGACCTATACAAGTGGTAGAAAATGGATGGTTCAAAGTATCAAGATAAGACCAAATTATGAGCAAAATATCCAGAAATCCTCATAATTTCAGAGTTCACAAACGTTTTCTGTCATTGTATATTGGTGAAAAATTCTTTTGAGACCCCTTAAGACATATTTTTCTGAAGGGTTAAAACACAGAGGGTTCTGAAGTTACAGCAGAGGAGAGGCTGATTGTACAAACAGGCAGCACACAAGCTAAGATCTCAAGTCACTTCAACATCTTTTAACGAATTTGCATTAGACGATGGGGTTGTTGCACAGCAACTGAGACTTGCCAAATGCATGTAGGAGTTCCCTGTACTGGATTGATGAAAACCAATCAAACATACTTCAAGTAATTCTGCACAAACAGGTTACTGCTGTTTGATGTGTGGTCTTAGAAAATCAAAGCAGCATGAGGAAAATCTTCAAAGCCTTTTTGTGTTTTCCATCAAGCATACGATATCATCAAATGTATATACAGAGAGAAGGGTGGGGGTTAAAGATAAAAACAACATGAAGTGATGCAGCGATATTAAAAGAAGAACTTGTAGGAAATGGAAATATGAGTGGAAAGGGGAAGCAGTTTTGGAAACAGGACTAATGGAACGAGGCGAAGAGAATGGAGATGGTTTGGTAAGCTGAAACAGAAAAAAGAGAGATGTGATGGTTGAATGGTTAAGGCACTGGACAGGAAATTTAATGAGGACCTCAGAGCACGCTCAATCCCCACTAACAATGAGATGAAAAGGAAAAAAAATTAAAAGTTTTTGGTTCATTATCGGTAAATGTTCTGAGTGAAGTGGTATTCATGTTGAACGGATATATAAAGTTAGAGCTTGAAATAAAAAGAATTAACATCAAAACTGAGCGCATATTAGAGATATTTTTTTCAAGATGCACTAGTATGTTGATATTTCAGCATTTTTCAGAAACTACCTTATCTACCTAAGGAAGTCATTTTAGATATGCCCTGATTAAAGTAGCATTGTTATAAATGTCAGTGAATGTTTTCTTACTTCTCAAAATGAACCTCTCTGCTGTGAAGCTGAAATCCAAAATGGGAGAGAAAATCAACATCAGCTTTATTAATTAAAAAAAATCTCCTAGTTCCACAGCATTTTGTGCCTGTTTGAGGGATCAACTAACCAAGTATGACTTGGCTAGTCGGTGAGAAATACACCTGGTACAAGAAGAGAAAGAACGGAAAGCTGCATGTACTTTACAGACCTAGAAAGTGTGCTAAAGTTAAGTGCAGCTTTTGTCATGATGTGTGTAGCCCATGGTTTATCACACACCAAAGCTACAGTAGAGAACTGGGGAGAGTATAACTGTCATTTACACAACTAAAAATTTCATAGATTATCATTTTAGTTAAAAAAAAATTCTATAAGAGGGAGCAAGTTGCATACCATTAGCCACATACATCATAGCCCCTCAAACTAGAAAATAATTAGCAAAAGAGATGGTGAAAAAGACAGAAAATCAGGAATCATTCAGTCAAACAATTACAGAACCAATGAGAGAAAGACAAAGGAAGCTAGAATTAACAGGACTAATACAAAGAAAGGAAAAATGTGATGGAAAAGGAAATGGACAGAGTTGGGCACTGATTAGCCAAACCAATGATTGACAGAGAAAAACGGGTTGGAGGGAGAGTTTGAGAGACAGTGAAACACTTTTGGGTAGATAAAGAAATGGGTTAGGAAGAGCTTCAGTTCCTTGGAGCAACACTAACGGAAATGAAATGCTAATATTTAAACGAGGAAAATGTGATCGGTCCCACCTGGGCCTGGACTCTAATAGGCCACTACATAATGCATGTAACCCAATAAGCACACAGTGAGGGCTGAGGTTTTAATTTAAGACCTCTGCTCTGCCAGTATCTATTAGAGACAAGCTCTTTGGCTATCCCTCTGTTGACACGATGGACTTAATTATCACGCTGTAGAACTCTAAGTAGAAAGCTCTGCTTTCCTTGCTCTTTCACAGTATTATGCTGCTAGAGGCCTGTGATTTTCCAACCACTTTCTCCCTTAGGGATCTCTGCTACATGCATATGATAAAGAGCCACACCACTGCAGGGCTGAGCATCTCTTACCAGGCTAATCCACACTTCGAAAAGATGTTTACTGCTTCATCTGCAGCAGCCTGATCTCGTCTATTGTAATGTGAACTCTGAAATGTGATTAGCTGTTAACTTTGATGTTCTCTAATTCAAAAAAAAAAAACATTTTCAAAGTTAATTTCATGAGTAAATGGAACTTCCTCATTTAAAGATTTATACAGCATGATTGTTTACAGTGAGCCTAACAATCAGTGAGTCACAACACTAGAAATGAAAGCTATTGCACGATTTTTTTGGCAAGTCGTCTATTTTGAGTCTAGAAACTGGAGGCAGAATGTGCAACTATGCAAGGTATATTAGATTAAAAAGAAAATCCAGTTATAAAAGTTCTAAACTTTGCCAGTTTCCCATCTGAAATCAGAAGTTCAGCTTTTAGATTAAGCACTCTTCAGTCTGCATATATGGTAGATGTGAAAACAAAGTGTTTTTCATCTTCCAAATCTAGCATGACATTCAACAAACAATGAATATACCATTTTTAAAAGTTGTACTGGATTTAAGTACACTTGGTCCAGCATGATTCTTTGTATTATACCACTTTACAAAACTAAAAAGGTAACTATCAATTTAGTACAGTTACGTAATTCAGTTTAACATTCTTTGGATGGGAGCTTTACATCAATATTGTGGTTAAAACTGACTTTAAAAACTAAATTTACAGATGAGGAAGTTCTTATATTATTTTGGAAGTTTGTACATTAATTAAATTATAATTTAATTTAATAATCCGTCGTAGTTATTTCAATTCAGTTCATTGATTGTTTTTAGATGTGCTTGTTCAATGAATTCTATGTACTCTACTGTGGACGTTTAAAATTCTATATGTATTTTCACATGCTAGTTTTAGAAGTTAGGCTTTTAGCCATAGAAATTGTCCAACTTCAAAACTCACTGACTAGAAACATTTTCCAGACACTGAAACACAGTTGAGATTTGTTTAAAAAGTAAAACATTGTAAAGTAAAAAGTGTTGTTTAAAAGTCTCTAGAAAAAGACAGAACAGTTATTAATCAGATTTTTTTTTTATTGGCCTTGATACTGTGTAACAATGAGATGTAAACTGCATCTTCACTTATTTTATAAATTTTCTTAAAATGGGTTTATTTTTAATATATTTTGAATTTTTGCGTCTATGCAACACAAATTATTATGCACATTTTTATATAAAGTCTGCTATTTGATAAGCCAAAGCTAGCTGACTGATATATGAATAATTATTACAGGGATGAATGGGTCAGAGATGGAATATTGAGCTCGGTTTCATAACCATAGCTGAACCGAGTAGAGACTCCAGACTGTGGTAAACTAATCTGAGCAAGCAAAGAGTAACATGTGGAGCAGACTGGCCAAGTCAGGCTTGAGAAGCAGAGCTGAGGAGGTGAAGGGCTGCAGAGTGCAGCAGAGCAAATTGTGTGGCGGAAAAAGAGACGCTGCAGGTCTGGTGGAAGAAGAGGCAGGGCTGGGCAGAGTGATGGACTGTCACCATTCAGCTTTCACAAAAACTACTTTATTGTATATGTGTACCTATTTTGTTAACTGTTACTGTAGTTAACTGTGTAATTGTAAAATTTAGACAGTTTATTCTTTGACTCTTCGACTGTTTATTCTTTTTGCTAGTGAGCACTGTTTTTTATACCATCTTTATTTTAGTATAACTCAAACAACACATAGTCCAAAATTCATTTTTAAGCTTTTCTTGCCCTATAATAATAAAAATATTTAGACGTATTGGTTATTGTGTTGTTTTATTGTACCCATTGTTTGTTAGTAGTTCGTAAAATATATATTTGCCTTTATGACCTGTAATGAAATAGTTTAAATTATTTTTAAAAGTAATAAGACCCCTAAAACTGAATCTGAAATATTTATTTGGTGAGATGTAACTGATTATTGGAAAAAAAATTGATAAAAATTAGCTACTTCTTCAAGAATTGCTGCTATTGTTGCCTTAGGGGGTCAAACTGACCCCCAGGAAAAGTTTTGACTTTTCCATTCAGCTCTAGATATTGGCCTTTGATAACTGTGCATCAAGTCCATAATGATTTTGAAAGCTAGATGTCTTTATCATTTAGAGGTCTGTATGATTTTATCTACCCTGATCTCCATGCTACATATTTATAGCCTTGTGTGCTCACCTTTCACTAATAATTTTTGAATGAAATGTTTAATATTCGTAAGCACCGGTGAAGCTGTTGTTTTTTTTTTCTTTTAATAAAAGCATCACCATTTTTTTAGTTGAAGGAGATCACTGAATGACACATCTGATAGCAGAGCAGTTTCGTTGTTTAAGCTTCTGTATCAGTATACAGAAGCAAAAAACTAATTCTGCAGCTTGCAAACCATGAAATAGTTTTTTTTTTAAATAAAACCTTGCATGAGTCTATACATGTTATAATAGTTATTTGCTAATTACAGGACCCAGGACATATAAACAGTGCTTTTATGTAGCCCTCATAGAAATGGTGTGTACGGGAATCATCAATCTAATTGATTTCTTTCAGAAGAGGAGCAATGGCCCATGTAACCTTCAGCCAGGGAGAGACTACCAACATCTGCTTTATTAACTTTGAAGATTATACCTTTTTCAGTGCTTTTTCACATCCAAACAAATTCCTCACCATCATCCAGTTTACCCTAATCTCTAAATAAATATAGATATTAGTCTTCAACATATACTGAATGACTGTACTATTGCAAAATAAACCTCTCTTTGCAATTTGGATGATCAAATACTGCTTCTTTTTTCATCTGCTCTTTTTATACAATTTCTACAGTTCTGTGCTCTGAAAACCCTGCATGCTGAATATCCATGGCCTTGAAAAGCTTTAAGCACTTTTTTCAAATATGAAACTGCCTCAAGAGCTTTCAGTTGAAAGTTTACTGGTCAGTACTCTTGGTCTCTGGGTCATTTGGTCTCAAAGGTATTTCAGCACACTTACTGAAAACTGGCCTATTTACTTGTAGCAGTAAATAGTTAGCAGATGTTTAAACTCAAGGAAGATCATAAACAACAAGTACTGAGTCCAATTTAGTGGAGGTTGTAACATTCCAGTTCTTAGGCTAATTTGTGTTGGAAAAGGATAAACACCCATTGGCTGATTTGTCCACCATATCAGATGCAAATGTATTGTTCAAGCAAGCTTTTTGTCTTGTCTCAAATTTTCCTTACATTTATTTTTCTCCCCTGAAGTAGACATTATGCCTGTTCATCCAATCTATAATTACATTTTCTGTGTTCTCACTACAAAGTCAAAATCTGGAAAACAGTCACAATATCAGCATGAACACGCTGGAGCTGCTTCAGTATGTGGTTCTGCTGATCATTTTCTTGAAAGATGCACAGCAATAGCTAGCTTAGGCGACTCCTGCACTTTGCTGCAAATGTTTACTTCACTATTTTTCTCTTGTAGAGAGAACTGATTTCCATATATTGCACATGGCTTATATTGAACTGCCATTTATTTGGCCAGTATTTTACTGAAAGGCTTTATTAGGTAAATGGTGGTACTGGGACTTCATACAAAAATGTTCTTCGATATATTTTTGTCCTCAGTATTAAGTGAAATCTATGTGGGTGTAAAGGAGATTGAAGCCAGGCAACAAGGTGCCTTTGACATCTGTGCTGTGACACGTCAGCCAATGACAATCATATTTCACCTCTGTAAGATTCTGGATATTTATAATTGAGCTATTTGTATATATTAGAGTTATTTCTTATATATATCTTTGTAAAATTTGTAATATATTGTATTATTTAATTTAGTTCAGTCTGTTACTGTTATTGTCTTGGAGCAACTGTAACCACAGTATTCTGATTCTGATGATTCTGGCAATAGTGAGAATGGTCTTCCACTCTGAACTCATCTCATATAGACATTTCTAAAGTCATTTTTCACTGGATAAATGTCAATGTAGAGGATTAATGGAGTGATGAAGCACTTTTTAACCAAAACCATGAACCATTAACCAAGTATTTATCGCCTAAAACTACAAAAGCAAAAGAATTAACTGCATGAAACCTAAACTAATCACTGAGTGAAAACAAAGTTAAAAGTTGGTGGTCAAATGTAACTCCAGTCGCCATTCTGACAAATGTCCAACATATTCCATGGCCAATCTAACTACATCTTTGTTGCTCCCTAAAAGAGGACCATTGTCAACATCCAGTATCACCTTGGCCAGAGGTCACAGCCAGAGATGGGCAGTACGCGTTACTGTAATCTGATTACTTTTTCAAGTAATGAGTAAAGCAAGGGATTACTATTGCAAAAAAAGTAATTGGATTACTGTTACTTTCCTGTAAACATGCTGCGTTACTGCGTTACTAAACCGTGATTTTGTTTGTGAGAGTGTCTCATGACAATGATGTACGAGCGTGCGACGTCCATGGTAGCAACGGAGGTGTGTAGATCAACAATGGATAACAAGGAGTGTGGGAGAGAGTACGACCATGCAGCATTTAAAGCTTGGAAGTACTGACATTACTCTGAGTTTGATTCCGTAAAAAGTGACAAAAACTTCTTTCTACAGCAAAAAATTAAACTTCAAAATCTGAGCAAGCACCTAGCAAGCTGGCACGGGAATGTGAAATTCACAGAGAAACCCCTGGATCCCCCCACTGACATGACTGCTGCGGCACAGGCAAACCTCCACTGGCCCTACTCCTGCTAGGTGAAAATAGATTTAAGAGCAACAGGACTTAGTGCTGCTAAATCTTTGATTTTATTTATTTTTTGCTGTGTTTCACTTGCATCTATTCGAAAGAGTGAGTGTAATATGCAGAAAATAGGTTTAAATGTTAAACAAATTTAATGTAATGTGCATAAAATTAAAAGATTAAAAGTAATAAAACAAGTTTTAAAAAGAGACTTTTTCATTTGATTCAGTTTTATATGATGGATTATGCAGAAAAAATAGACCTGGGCTGAAAGGTCTATTGCTTTATAACGTATTCAGGTTGTGTATCATGTTTTTAAAGTAACTAAGTAATAAAGTAACTAATTACTTTTGAAAATAAGTAATCAGTAAAGTAACAGGATTACTTTCTTGGCCAAGTAATCAGTAATTAGTAACTAATTACTATTTTCAAGTAACTTGACCAACACTGGTCACAGCACTGATTTTAAAGGTCAGCTTGTGTTTCTCAGCAAATGAGGTGGGGCAGAAACGTATAATTGCAAAGTTGGACACATGCATCACAGACTATAATACCACTATATAATCATGGGGAAAATCATTTATGTCAAGTCAAGGTTTTCCTTAAAGACAAGATCTATAAGCACAGGTCACGTCTTTAATCAGCAGCTGGATTAAATTACTATTAAACATATTAATTAATGCTAAAAACATATGTGGCGGGGCGTGGTCGGCAGTGACGAGGTGGGTCCGGGGGCCACCCACGTGCCCAGCAGTGGCCCCACAGCTGGTCCAGGGGCCACCCATATGGCCAACGGCGGCAGCGCAATGGCCGCAGCCATGAGCCGAGGCTCACACGCGGCTGGGCAGACATCTGGCGCAGGACCAGCTGGCGCGTTGGCCTCTGGTGGGGATTGAACCCGGTCTGGCCAGCACACGGACCTCGGGCAGGGCATGTCCCTCGCACTCCACGACCTCCGGCCCCAGCGAGTGAGGTCCCTCGCGCGCCCCATCAACCTCCGCTCCCGGCTGGAGCAGCCCCTCCACCGCTCCTGGCTGGAACAGCTCCTCACGCGGCTCCTCCACCTCCGGCAAGAGTGGACCCAGCAGGCTCGGACCCTCACGCACCTTGTCCTCCACCTCCAGCTGGCGAGATCCCTCGCGTGCCTCCTCGGCCTCCACCTCCAGCTGGCGAGGCCCTTCGCGCGCCTCCTCGGCCTCCACCTCCGGCTGGTCTGGTCGAGGACATGCTGGTTGCTCCGCGACCCTTCTCCAGGGAGCCGGTACGGGTGCCAGCCCCTGCCGGGCCCTAGCCGCTCCCACCCGAGGAGTAGGTACGGGTGCAGAGGCAGGCTGTGCCCCGGCTGGTCTCACCCTTGGGGTCGGCACGGGCGCCGGAACAGTCTGGACCTCAGGTCCTGTGCAGTTGAGGCTCGCAGGTGGGGTTGGCCGCGGTGTCAGCCAGGAACCAACCTGAGCTGCCAGACTTGCTATAAATGGCACGTGGCGCTTGGATCGGTCCTGCAGCTCTTCCCACCGGCGGCGAGACACCACCATTTCGACCAGCTCCTCCCTTGGCTGGCCCGGTCGCGGTTCCGCCATGCTGCCTCCTGGGTTTTGGCACCACTGTGGCATTAAAAAAGGACTCAACCACATCGTCACACTTTACACCTTTTATTTGTCGTTTTTACTTTCGGCTGCAGCTTCCCAGCCACAGCCTCACACACTAACAGCCTTATTCAGGACCCAGCACCCTTTTAACCCGGCGAGGCGTGATTGCAGATGCCCTGCAGGTGCGTTCGCCTCCCCTGCAGCGGCACCGCTGACCACACTGTGCCACAACATACATTAAACATAAACCCAATTTAGACCCTGCACTAACTCAGAGGAGGGCAAGACAGATGTTTCTTTAAGTCCAATCTAAGCTTACAGCAGATAAGCTGGGTTTGTGATCATTTAAAAACAGTGTCCCCTTTTTCATAGACTGTCCAGCACAGAGCATAGACCAGGTTATTTTTGCTAATATACTGTTTATCAAACAGGGGCAGTGCATCAAAGTCTGGTGAAGCCACTATGGAAAGGTCTTAAACAGCATCATTTAATACCAGCAGACAAAGTTGACCATTTTGTGTGTGGTTGGTTGAGAAATCACAGTTCAGCATATTCTGGAACAGCACAGAAGACTAATGTAATGCATATAAATGACATGTTCATCATTTATTTTGAAAAATGTAAACGTCCAAAAGCTCTGATTCAGGGTTTCCCTTTATTCATCATCTGTTTGACTGTATAAAGACCTCAGAAGATTTACTGAACTGAAAGTCTCTAGTTTATTGTGTGTTAGTACTCTATAGCAAGGATTGGTTAAGTAGCTGAAGGAGAGCATGTGATTTATGTGTGTGTACAAATGGCAGAGAGAGGGAGACAGATAGGCTGTCAAAATGATTAATTCTCTGTGTGAATGACCCCCTGCTCACCTCTGTCTAATTCCATCTACTCTATTCCTTCATCTCCCATTCTGTTCTAGTTTTTTTTTTGTTTCTCATCTCTACCAACCTCCTGAATTGTTCTCTCTAGTCCTGTTCTCCAAATCACTACTTTCTTTCTGTCTATTCTTTTTGTTTTCCCATTTCACTCTGTCTGCTCTTGAAGTTTCTCTTGTCTAATCTTTACCTGCATCTTCTTTACTCTTCTGCAATCGCTCTCCTCATCACATGTTCAGAAAGCTGAAGAAACTTTTATACCTAATTATTCCTGAAGATTTCACCAGTACTTATTTAACAATTCCATTCCATTTTTCAATTCCATTTCTTGTCCCTCAAACATTTAGAACACATGTATTTGTCTGACCCAATAAAAACATGGTAGAAGTTAAAGCAGAAGAATTGCCACCATACCATTACACAGCAATAGCTCTGGTTGGTTGTGTTTTCTTTGTCTTCCACAACAGTCCTTTTGTACTCCCAAATTGTGATTCAGAATATTAATAATCTTTTCTTGAATAATAATAATAATAATAATAATAATAATAATAATAATAATGATAATAATAATAATAATAATAAGTCTTTTGTGGTAAAACTCACACTGTTGTGATCCATCAGAACCTGCACAGGGCCTGCCCTGCTCCACTGGTATAGTGCACAGGTGGACCCGTTTATAATCATGAAAGAGACAAAATGAAAAACAAGGACAAGGTCTGACAATGGGAAATCTTTCCTGACCTTCTTGCCTTCTGTCTGACTTAACAAGATAGTATCTGAGATGTAAAGTCATTAAAGTTTGTAGAAATATCTGTGTCATTTTTTAGCATGCACAAAGTAAGGAATGTGGACAGAAATCTTTCTGAAACACTTGTGATGTATTACTTTGGAGCCCAGGCAACATTAATAAATACAGCAAGTGATATATAAATACAATCCATCGTGAAAATGACCACAATATAACAAAATTCAAATTAAGCATGTTTAAATATATGCATTTTTCGCTTACAATACTCATTCATATACTGGCTCACTGAACGGGCACTCAGTCATCAACACTGATATAAATGACAAAAGACATTTCTACCATAAATTAGTTCACAAAATGCACAAATCGGTGCACAGAAATTAGCCAGAATGTAGGAAATAAAGTCTCTAACAGGTTTTGCTCAAACAAAACCTATGCCCATGCAGATACTGACGAGCACTCAGATACTGATGTGACATAATTAATGTGATAACAAGATCTCATTTGATCTTGGAAGCTAAGCACTGTTTGGCCTGGTTAGTATTTGGATGGGAGTAATGTCACCTGCACAAACTTGGGGTGACTATGAGTCAGGTGGTAGAGCAGATTGTCTACCAACCAGAAGGTTGGTGGATCAGTCCCTGGCGCATCCAATCGAAGTATCTTTTACAAAACTGAACCCCGAGTTGTCCCTGATGTATCCATTGGAGGCAGTGTGTGCAAATGTTAAACAATGTGCTTAGGCACAGATAAAATCACTGTTTGATTGAGTGAAAGAGACTTGTAGAAGCTGTCTTAGCACATCTTTTGAGTTTTTTTTAGTTATGATGTTCCAAGAATTGGAAAGCTAGGATCCATTTCAGCTTTAACATACAGGTTTGTTCTCGAAAGAAAAGTGGAGCCAATGTTAAGCCAGGTGTTTTTGTTGGCCCTGAAATCTGTGAACTGATGCTCAACAATGACTTCAAAGGAGAACTGAAACTAACTGAATCAGCAGCATGGGAAGCACTGGTGCAAGTTGTCCAGAACTTTCTTGGCAATCACAGAGCAGGGACTTATGCTGAGCCTGTGGATAACATGCTGAAAGTATATCTGCTAATGAGTGCCAGAATGTCACTGAAGATGCACGTTTTACATTCTTATCTCAGCTTTTTTCCACCAAATCTGGGTGATGTCAGTGTTAAGCATGGAGAAAGATTTCATCAAGATATAAAAGTAATGGAAAGCCGACAGTGAAAATTTAATCAGAGCACGATGGGTGAATTCTGTTAGTTCTTTCAAAGAGAGATGGATGTGCAGTATGCAAAAAGCAAGTGCCTCTAACATTTGTGAGCATACTGACTTTCAAATTGACAGAAATATGCTTTAACACATGTAGTGTCTTCTGTTTTGTTTTCAGAATAAGAGATAATTTAAAACAATTTTGGTGAGAAGCAGTTTAAATGTAGATATTGTGGTGATATATCATATTGATATTCAAAAGTGTCAAAACGGCAGAGATATGTACCTTAAAAAACCTGACGTGCAAGCTTAAATTGGATTTCATATCTGAAATCAGTGTAAAAAACTAGATAAAAAGCTAGTCTATTCCCAGTAAGCAAATTAAAACTATTTTTACAGACCAGTGTTGCTTTACTGACTAGTGTTTATTTTTAATTAATCAACAAATCATTTAGTCTATGAAAAATAACAAATTACATAAAATATTACTAGAGGATTTAACAAATGAGTCTACAGATCTCAGATTTTCAGTTTGTGTTCAGTGTCTGTCTGCATACCTTTCAGCAAGATGACACAAAAACCACCATTCTAAATCTCTTTATTACTTTCAACAAAGACGGTGAGTATCAGAGTGCCCTTTTATGCTGTTTCACAATTTCTGCTTAAGAAATCAGAAAAAGATTAATTAGTTACTTCTTCTGGATTATTTTTTCTGTTCTAGTTCACAATGATATTTGTGTTATTTATATAAACAAAACTGGAATGAATTTATGGACTTGTGCTATTTCACATAACTTTTGTTAGATCTTTTTCACAGTTGTGCATTAAACACATCTGCACAAAAACAAGCCAAGTCATCAATTATTAATTTGACCCCGTTTTCCTCAACTCGGAGCATGTTATATCTTCTGCTTAAAGCAAGTTAAGTTCTGTGAAGGATGTCTGAATGAATTTCATAGCATTTCCTTGAGAAATAAAGTACTTCAGAAGAGGATACTTGATCATGAGGACCCACTCTGCCACACTAACAAACTCTTCAAGGCAAACTTCAAATCAGATCAAATGGGTGATGCAAATATACCACAATCACCAATTACAAACACGGAGGAGTTTAATTTGTCTCTTGGCCTTGAAGCTTAAACTCTGCATCTAGTTAAGGAGGACTTTTCATATTATTATCAATTAATTTTGCATCAAAATTGAATGATTTTAATAAAGTCCAAATTGTGCCAGGGTTTCTTAATGAGAGATTGTTGTCACTGATCAATTACTGTTTGACTGAGTGGGTGTGTGCATGTTTCCCTTTACATGCATTTATGTGGTGGAGTCAGAAAGGAGAAGACTAATGAACTGTCACTTTCACAACTACACACACACCACACACATGCACATGCACATGTACTGTCTAATCTATTAGTAAAATGTCAGCATGCTGCAGAGGAAGTCTTTGTGAAGATAGTCATTTGTTATATTTGGAGGTCTTATCACACCTTTCTGTAGCGTCACTTTGCTGTGAATGTGAAGGTCGCCCTGTCACTGTGTCGGATGTAATGAAGTTAAAGTCCTTTTCAGTGGAACATGGTCACAAGTTGACACAAGATAGATTGCAAGGTGATATTGTTGTCGATTGGCCATTAAAGGGATAGTTCAGCCTCAAATCAAATATAGCCATCTCAGTAGAAAGAATATGCTTCATACAAATCAATTTTCAGTTTGGGTGCTTTGAGCACACAAGGCAAACGCAGTCTGCTTTCATTCCCCATTTCAACAAAACGCAAACTCTGCTTCATTCAGCCATTATCACACAGCCATTATTTTACTGTGCACAATAAAACGATGAATATTTATGAATCATTAGTTTTGCTAAATGTTAAATTTAGCAATCCATATATGGTTTACAGATATCCTACACAGTGTTTTTTTTTTAACTAGTTTGAAACTGCTTATAAGCATCACTTTAAATTTTTCAATATTAATAACTCAAAAGGTTGTTTGCAAAGCATGACACAGTGTACTAATAACATAAGATCTGATTATTTGTTTGATATTGTAGGATGATACAACAAAATTTAATTTGATGACTACCAACCAACAGCAAGGGATAAAAGTCGCTTTTTGAAAAAGAACAATAAAAAAGGAATATAAAGAGCTATATACAAACAACAAGAATATATACAAAACATTTTTTGATTGCTATAGCAGTTAATAAAGTTCAGAGATGCTTTACACTGTGAGGTAAAGATGCTAAAGTATTCCCCTATGAGTTCTTTGCAACAGTGGGAAGGAAAAACTCTTTTTTAATAGGAAGAAACTTTCAGCAGAACCAGGCTCAGGAAGGGTCAGCCATCTGCTGCAACCGGTTAGGCAGGTGAGTGGAGAGAGAAAAGAAGAAAGAGCATAGGGAGACAGGACAAAAATAGGACAAAACACAGACAATAATTTAATGACATGCTGTAGTGGCATCTAAACACACGGGCACATCGGTAAAAAGAGGTGAGTGGAGAAGCAGTGCTCACTGCATCACAATGTGTCACATGAAGTCCTGCAGAGCCTATAGCAGCATAACTAACGGATGATTCAGGGTCACTTCATCCACCCTTAACTATAAGCTTCATCAAAAAGGAAAGTCTAATCTTAAAAGTAGAGAGGGTCGCTGTCTCCACGAGTTTTTTTATTTATTTATTTATTTTTTTTATTTTATTACCAGCACCATATCATTGCTCAAAAGCTGGATGAGTCACCAGATTTCCCTCCATGCAACTTTGTTCACAAAATAAAAATCAATTAAAGGTTAAAAGTTTTTAAACTGTGGAGGAGAACCAAAATCTATATCAGAGCAACAAGTATAAAAAACACGTAATAGGACTTAATATTAGCCATGCATAAAATGATCCAGAGGCGAATAAGAAGATGATCTTGAATGACAGATTGCCCGCATTTAAATAAGGTAAGCTTTTTTAGCATGAGAGCTTTAATTTAATCAGAAATGGAGAATGTAGGTACCACAAAGCAGTGTTGTCCACACAAAGCCTTCAACCAGTCAACAAAAACTTGCTTAGCCATCATACTAGTGAAGCTAAATAATGTATTTTGATTACAGCCCTACACGTAGGCTTCTATACAGACAACTGAATATCTCTTAACTTTCTTTCATGTCTCTTGCACATATTTCTCTGTGTCACAGAGCCTCTTTCACAGTTCTGCACATCGCAAATCAGTGGCTTTGTGGGACTTTTTAATAATATAAAAGTTAAATATCTACAGTTGATCTGTTCCAGCCTTTTTGACCTCAAAATGCCTGCAAAAAAAAGACAGAGAGAAAGAAAAAAAAATTCCAAATAAAGTCTGCAGTTTCTCTGTAAATCCCTGACTCAGCTATTTCCTTTGTAATGATGAAACTTGCCTTTATACCGCCATCCCTTTGAGATTTGGCTCAAGGTAAAAAAAATTTGCTGTAGCTCCATGGCTCTTTTTTGTAAGGTGACTTATTGAAGCCTCTGTTCCCCGTCCACCATTCTATATCTCTCCTGATGTGTGGATTCAAAGTGGCAATGTAAATCCTACAATATTCTTTAAGACAGTGTCTAAAGGAGTACTCTATCTTATGAAGCGCTCTCATTAAAGAAGTACTCTGTCTCCGACTTCTCTTGAAAGTGTAAACCCAACATGATATGTGAACTGAACTAAAATTTTCAAAGGCTTGAATGTGGGCCTTGATTTAAACATGTGCAATAGAGAATGGCGTCTATGAACAATTACCAACAGGGAGCAGCCCTTGGGGGTAAAAAGGGTTAATGAGAGAGGTCAGCAGAGATTAGTTCAAGCTAACATAACGCTGTCAGTAATTTAAACTGTTAACATTTAGGTAATTGGCAAAACCCCTAAGGGTTAAACCTGCATTTCAGACACAACATAAACAAGCATAGCTTTATAAACTTAAAATATGTCACCTTTTTAATCAAGTTGTTACACATGTTGTTATTAAAGTTCTTCTGTTACAAGATTTCAATTTGGCATAGATATAGCTTAAACGTATCCGTAACACTAACCCTGGTGGATGTTTAGAAGTTACCACAGTAGCACTCTGCAGTAAAACTGAATGCCCTACATGGGGATGCTTGAGGTGGATTGGTTATATCAGAAGACTAGAAAGAGTTCCACTTCTGTCAGTTAAGAACAGGAAGCGGGGGCTGTCCTTCCTGGGCGCCGGGCCGAGGCCCATTTGGCTCTCATATAACTAATTAAGCCTGTGCTCTGGATGGCAAGACCCGAAGACAGGCAACTGCTGCCTTTTTTATTATACATGTAGTTCTCGACATGCCAAATGTACACATTCCTCAGCTGACTTTTCTCCAGTAATTAATTGGTGAGTCTATAATATCTTTTTGCACCTATATGAATGTGTGGAAACAGTGAGAATTATACAGTAAAGACTTATGTAAATGTGGTTTGTGTATTTCCAAGCAACAAAGAAATCTGCTGCTCACAGCAGGAGCCAAAACAACCAATCTGTTGTGCACCAGCTTCTGAGGAAACTCTGCTTACAAGAAGCTAGAGGCTGAAAGAGAGGTTGGCCCAGATAACTGGATAACATGCTACACACACACAGACACACACATACAACACAGTGTCAAAGTTGTCCAATTTTCTCTTTGACTCCTTAACCTGCACATACACCCAGAAGCAATCTACTGTCACACAAACACTCACGCTCACATTTCCCCTCAATCTTAGATATAATTTTCTCACACATAAATTGTACACTTGCCTCTCTCTCTCTCTCCAGCATATTTCCAAACACACACACGCATACACACGCGCCAGCGCAGATGGCCATGTTATGTGCTCTCGCTCAGCAGATGCACAAGAGCATTAATCATGAAACAAGACTCAAACAGAGTATTTAACTCTTACTACAGTTTTTTTTAAAGACCTCTAATTTAGTTTTCCTTGACCATCAAAGAAATCTTGCCCGTCTCATATGTTTAGACTGGAACGTCACATAGTGTAAGTAACTGGACAACACTGTGTGTCATTATTGTCAGATGTCAGGATTTGGTGAGGGAAAAGACTACAAAGCCAAATAATGCTTTTGTGACAGATTGACAACCTGTCCAGGGAGTCTGCTGCCTTTCACCATCACCAAATCCAAGTGACAGCAGCCCAGTGACCAGATGAATTGGATGGATGGACGCTCACAGAGCAATGAAGGTCTTAAGTAATAATTATGTGGCTCACACAGCTCACAAAAGCAAACTACTTCAACTAGACATGCATCATGGTATCAACAGATAACAAAATTTCAGATTATTTAAGATCCTCTTTGTTCAAGTCGTCATATTAAACTATTCTTTAACAATGTAGCCAAATACCACTCTTACTAAAATTTTAAAAACTGTAAAAAAACGACAACTCCTAATAAAAAAAACCCCCACCATCCTCATCACAAACACCAGTGCTACCTACAATTTTCTTAATCAGATTACTCTACACAAACATACAATGAAAACGACCTCCCACAGAAAGCGCAAAAGCCTTCTAAAGCATCACCAAATCCAAACTAAGTAATACATGAATGTTTGTATTTTGTTATATGTAAAAGTGGTACAATAGAAACTCTCTCTCTCTACATATATACATATGTATGTATCTGTGTCTGTGTTGTTTCTCCTGTGCAGCTCAGGAAGTCTAACCCTCAATCATACACAGTTTCCCATAAATGGCACTCAGTCATCAAAACTCTGAGAACTGTAATAAATTAGTGTAGCATTGTGTTTATCCTGGGGTGACATGCAGCAGCAATAATAGCAAATCACATTAAGCAGCTCTGTGGTCCTGCATAGCTGTGATGGCAAGGTGAACAGTATTTCTCACCAGGTACCACTGCTGTTAAATTTATGCAATAAGATCCAGACGTTTTTTGGACAATGACCCTGTGACGGTACCAAGGCAGACCCCACAACACGTGCATGTTGTTCCACATGATTTTATTCCCACACTTCACACAATGACACGGTTGCCGTTACAAACACCGCGGCTGCAGCTCTCCTGCTGCCAGCCGCACACAGCATCAACAACCACATCATGACGTTCAGGACCCTTTTAAGGCTGGCGAGGCGTGATTGCTGATGCTGGGCAGGTGGAGCCATCTCCACCGCACGGCACCGCAGACCACGCCCCGCCACAAAGGCTGGCGAGGCGTGATTGCTGATGCTGTGCAGGTGAAGCCATCTCCACTGCACGGCAACGCGGGCCACGCCCCGCCACACACCCCCACCGCCCGACTGAAGCCGGGGCCCCATCCGGCCGAACCTACTTCCCCCCCTCCCGCGGGCGGGAGAGGGAACCAG
>VVHJ01061999.1:0-12765 GCA_015107715.1 Tylochromis polylepis | reverse complement strand
CTCCCTTGGATGAGAAGCAACCCCACACATGAATGGTCTCAGGATGCTTTACTGTTGGCATGACACAGGACTGATGGTAGCGCTCACCTTTTCTTCTCCGGACAAGCCTTTTTCCAGATGCCCCAAACAATCGGAAAGAGGCTTCATCGGAGAATATGACTTTGCCCCAGTCCTCAGCAGTCCATTCACCATACTTTCTGCAGAAGATCAATCTGTCCCTGATGTTTTTTTTGGAGAGAAGTGGCTTCTTTGCTGCCCTTCTTGACACCAGGCCATCTTCCAAAAGTCTGCGCCTCACTCTGCGTGCAGATGCGCTCACACTTGCCTGCTGCCATTCCTGAGCAAGCTCTGCACTGGTGGCACTCCGATCCCGCAGCTGAATCCTCTTCAGGAGACGATCCTGGAGCTTGCTGGACTTTCTTGGACGCCCTGAAGCCTTCTTAACAAGAATTGAACCTCTTTCCTTGAAGTTCTTGATGATCCTATAAATTGTTGATTTAGGTGCAATCTTAGTAGCCACAATATCCTTGCCTGTAAAGCCATTTTTATGCAACGCAATGATGGTTGCACGCGTTTCTTTGCAGGTCACAATTAACAATGGTTTACAATGGAAGAACAATGATTTCAAGCATCACCCTCCTTTTAACATGTCAGGTCTGCCATTCTAACCCAATCAGATGACATAATGATCTTCAGCCTTGTGCTCGTCAACATTCTCACCTCAGTTAACAAGACGATTACTGAAATGGTCTCAGTAGGTTCTTTAATGACAGCAGTGAAATGCAGTGGAAAGGTTTTTTGGGATTAAGTTAATTTTCATGGCAAAGAAGTACGATGGCCCCTAGAGACAAAGCATGTACAAACTCCAAAACACGTACAAACTCTGAAGCATGTACAAATTCAAAAGCACTTACAAATTCTAAAGCACATACAAATTCCAAAGCACGTACAAACTCCAAAACACGTACAAACTCCAAAACACAACGGAAGTGCTCCAGGACGCTAGGGGCAGTGTTGAGCTTTTGTTACCTAGTGGCTACACAAGCCTGGAAGTTCCTAACGACCGGATTTGGTGTGTGGTAGTAAAAGGTAAATTTATTCTTTTTTAATTATTTGAATATATATGAGTGTTTGTGTATAAATCCACAACTACACATATGCTCTCAATTGTTTAAGTTATCTAGGTAGCTCTGTTTTGGAAGTTCAGTTTTACGCTAGCAACGTAGCTGTTGTTGTAAGTGTTGGAAATGCGTCTGTGTATATACACTTTAGCTTAGGGCTGCCCTTTTCCGTTTTAATACTCCATTGTAAAAGAAAAATGCTGTTTGTTTCAGGGAAAAAATGTTTTGTCCATATTGTGGCCTTGTGGAAAAAGCAAGGGAGTTTTTCCTTCCAACTGTCGCCAAAGTGCTTGCTCATAGGGGGTCATATGATTGTTGGGTTTTCTCTGTATCTATTATTGTACGATCTACTGTACAAATATTAAGCGCCTCGAGGCGACTATTGTTGTGATTTGGCGCTATATAAATAAAATTGAATTGAATTGAAAAATTGAATTGAATTGAATTATATCATAGTTCTTAGGCTCCGTGTAAAAGCACAGTTTTCACCCTGGTTGAGGAATACTCTTTATGCTCTTTACCTCTACTAGGAGACTTGTGAGACTATGTGGGTTTATCCAACCAGTCTGTGGTGAGGAAAGAACTGAGAGCGAAGGCATTCTACATTCCTGTATTCAGCTGTGGCCATGTGCTGCAGAATTCTGTCTGCAGTCACCTTTAAAGACAGGATGAGGAGCTGAGAGTGCTTATCTGTATTAAAGGAGACAGTTTTGGTTTAGACAATCAACAAGGACGCCTCCTTGATTCTTCCTTGTAAGGTGCATTGTGCAAGTGTAACCAACAAGGACACCTGAGCATATGGAGGGCATACTACAGAGGTTTGGTCTTTGGCTTGCTTGCAAACATCTCTCTCCATCTGCCAGAAGAAATAGAGGGAGTGGTGAGAGAACTCTGACCAGGCCTTGTCACACTGATGCAAATGCATTTCAGACCCAATCATCAAAGGGAAACGCATCCAAAGTAAAAGAAAAAAACAAAAAAAAAGGACCTAGAACCAACTGGGTATAGAGAACAGTGAGTTAAGAATTTCAAAGCTGCAAGACCAAAGAAAGGAAATAATCAGACGCATAGTAGCACTCCATTGTGTTCATGTGGTTCAGTCGCACACCAAAGAAAAACAGTGTTTATTTCTTCTTTGTCTGAAACCCTCACAGGGCAGAAAATATTTGGATTGTCCGTTTAAAACTCCCCTATACTTCATCTTAACTTCTTGTGTATGTGCTAGGGGTACCACTGTGGATATGTGATTCAAACTGACAGTCTATTTCCACAGCCTCTCCCACATAGTTATCAGCACAGTGGCCTGACAGCAGTCTAAATACAAGTCATTACTCTGTCCTCCCAGCTGGCTGGTCCAGATAGAGCCAGACTCATAGCAGCAGCAGCTCGATGCATCACCAAGACTGATGAGGCACAGATGGTGATACTAGTATGGTGCTACACATGTAATTATAAGTTACATGGTAAATATAAAGATTTAAACTCCCATCTTCATTTCCATTAGTTTGTTTACACGAAAGCCATTTCCTCAGAGTTATAGTAGAGATAGATAATAGCTCAGCTCAAATATGGCGAGTTCAGAAATTCATGTCCTCTCATACATCTCATGGATATGTGGATGTGTTTGCACAGCTCCTAAAAGAGAAGATGAAGATTTAAAGAGTATTTGTTTTGACAGACTGCAGGTCTCCACTCCTTTGGATATGTAGGCTTTGAAGTCTTCAGGTAACAGATGCACAGGCTGGCACTAAACTAGAGGCCAGTAATTAGACACTCTGAAGCACATACAAAAACATCTAATCAGCGTGTGAGCACAAACGCACACAGTCAAACTACAGTGCTGCTCCAATTCCCAAAAGTCTTAATTATTTCTTCTTTGCAGCCGTGAGTCCTCTATGGTCAAGCCCGTTATCCGAGCTCTGCAACTACAATTAGGGCTCCTCTAGTACCAGAAGAAAAGCCCTCCAAGTGACGGCCTTCAAGCCATGTGGTTATACAGTTTATTCGAGTGCTTGGTTCTCTTGTGAGTCTGGAGAATATCCACTTTCATTCAACAAAATCATTATGGAGACTCAATAACCACCCACTGTGTGAGGAAGGACACACCCTTGTTTAATTGATCCACTATTCTCCCAGCTTCATCCCAGCTGGGACATTCCATTTATTAAGAAATATGTTTGATATTACAAGTCTTGCACTATCAGTGTCCCAATGAGACAATATGTCACTCCATTCAGCATCAATACACAAATAATTGACAGACACTTCTCAATACAGAAAGTAACTAACCAGGAGGCAGGCAGGGAGTGGATATGTGAGGTAGGAGTACCTCATTGACGAAAAAAGGAGAGTCACACAAAACTGCAAGGAATCCATGGCACAGAAGGCTCTACTGAGGTAGAGATCTTTTGCCCTAAAGTGGACACCATATGTGGTGGAGCTCCACAGTGGTCCCAAACCACATCATTACAAGTTTCTGGCTCCAGCTGAGGTAAAGCCTGAAGTCAAAGCAATGCATGTGCAAAAAAGCAGAAGATCCACCCGGGGAAGTGCTATGCTATCTGCAACCACTGCCAAAACATATGAAGGTCTGAAAGGAAAGAATGCAGTCCGGCACTACAGCAGCAACAAAAACACCCAAATATCACACCAAAATAGATAAATAGTAGGTAGTTCAATAAAAAAGTAATAAGAATAAATGCCAGGTAATGTGTATTTGAATACAAGTGTGATTTCACAGAATCCAGCTCAAGGGCAGGGGCTGAGAGAGGTAAAAAAAAACTCAGACTGATGGATGTTAAAGATATTTTTTATGCGAGTCACATTTCGCCATGTAGTTAAGTCCTGAACAGTCTATTTTATCAGTACTGTGTCAGTGCACAAGATGTTGACCTGTTTTAACCCATGTGTGGCATTAAAGACGGACCCGATCACACTTCAGCTCTTTTGAGCATCTTTTATTCTCGCTCACACAGTTGCTGTACACAAGAACACAGTTGGCTGCAGCCCTGCAGCTGCCAGCAACACACATCAACAACAACCACATTATTCAGGACCCAGCACCCTTTTAACCCGGTGAGGCGTGATTGCGGATGCCCTGCAGGTGCATTCGCCTCCCTTGCTGCAGCACCGCCGACCACGCCCCGCCACACCATGAAATGCTGAATTTTTTATTTTTATTTCTTATGAAAGAAACGTCACTTTTGGCAGCACCACTGATACGTTTTTAATCACAACACAGTCAGTACAGTCGTCTTTAGTTTATAGTTCAAAGAGAAAAACATAATTTTAGTGTGGAGTATAGCTTTAAAATAATCAGTGTTTGTGTACACTGTAATATCTTTTTTATTTTCTGCAGCCACCTGGATGATTAAGATAAACCTGGATGAACATAGCAAAACACTGCAATCAAGAAATGGAGCGGTTGAATTTTGAGTAGTTTGATATTTTTTAGCAGCTCAGCATTTTTTACTGTTTAATGATGATATGTGTGTTAATGCTGCAGTGTGTTTCTTAAAACCTAACACTGCACTTCAGCACGCAATCTATGATCTCATCTCCTTCCAGTAAACTGTCAAAACCAAGTTTGATATTGCAAAGAGAAATGAAGCTATTGTAACCACATGCAATCTACTGTGACAGAGCTGGTATGCTCCAAAGTCAGTGTAGCAGTTTTCTAGTAAATCTACTGAGCTCAGATCACATCACATTTCAATTCAGTAGCAGCATACAAAGCAGCATCCGGCTCTTCAAAGATTCATTAGCTGGTGGTTTAAAAAATTTTTTTTAAAAAAATTTTTAAATAAGCAAAGTCAGGATCTAATTTGTCAACTGCCTCAACCCCCAAGAGACCACTGATGCATTGGTGTGTAAATGTCTATGTAGTGAGGTGAGGGGGAAGGTGGTGCAAGTGGGGCCTTTTATCCCCTGAGGTATGCCGCGTATGGGTCAGTGGGTTAGGTCTTGTCCCTTAGGCCAAGCGCACCTCATTGATCAGCCTCATGTGTTTAACTGTACTGCTCTGTATCATCTGGCCTCCATCCCCAATATGTCGCTTGTCTCATTCAATCCATTCTCTTCATCTCATCACTATTCTACGTCCGTTACATCCATTTCCGTGTATCAGCAACCCGGTATTGCTTCTCTTGGCCTCTTTGTCATCTAATTTAGCTTTGTGCCTTTCTTTTTCTTTGCTGTCTTTCAGTCTGCATCATTGCAGAGTTGGACAGATAGGGGAGGGGGGCACAGGCAGACAGCCGCTTAAATAAAACATGTATAGGGTATAGGACAAGCTGGAGGACAGAAATTGTTGAGGTAGAGAGAAAATAAAGCCTCATTCAGACATGCACACCTTTCCATTAATCTTGTTGGCTTTATGCATGGTTGGTCACCTTTCTGTAAAAAGTCTACACAATCTTACCAGATCAGACCTAAAAACATTTAAATACATTTTTTCAAGCAATGTTATGAGAGTTGCTCAGCACATGGAAAGATATCGTTTTAGTGATTGCCATCAACATTAATAATGTGGAGTAACCAAAAACAGAGGCTTAAAACACTTCCTTTCATTCTTGGGGTCTCACTGTGCTCACACTAACTTCATGGAAGCAAAAAATGGCTTAAGCAGCACTCATCATGGTTAACAACAGCCATGCATTTGAAAATCTAGATAAACTTTCATAACCAAGTGAACCACATTTAATAACTATGCTATATTTCTAAATTTTATACAATATAAACTAAAAAATTAAATCTTTAATAAACTGGAAAATCCCATACATCTGCTAAGCCGATATCAAGGTAATGCAAATAATCAAGGCTAACCCAAAGGAAAACAAGCAGACCAGCAACTTGAACATACTCTCATTTTAATACATTTGAATAGCAAAAAGCAGCGAGTGATGCAGGCTATGGCCCAGATGCAAAGACCACATTAGGACTGCATTGGAGTCGTGGAGTCACATTTCATTCTTAAATGTTTCTATTGTAATTTTTTCTTAGGGATTTGAGTGAATTTACATTCACATATTTGAAGTGTGGAGATTAAAGATTAAAATAGAAACTCTGTACTGTTGAAGATTATCAACAATTTATTAAAGCTCTTCCATTCTAAATCCTTTTTAAGTAGATACCTCTCAAAACCAGGCACAATGTGGAAGGGAATCCTGTGAATGAGTCACTTTTTTCCCCACATTTTCAGAGCCACTCGCATCTTTATCGAGGCCAACATGAAAAGCTTTACAGCAGCTGGTAAAAGCACTCATCGCAGCCTGTGTTTAATTTCATCACGGTTTGGAGCATCTTCAAAGAGGAGGAGGAGGGCATTAAAAGAAAGGCATTGAGAAAAAAAAATTAATCTGGCTGAGAAGCCAGAGTCAGTGAGTGAAAGTCATGGAGTGGTCAGGCAGTGATTGAGATTCTGTGCGTCGCTCTGTTTGTCTGGGAAGCCTCAAGATTAATGTAGGTGACTTTAAATTAAAAAATAAAAAAAAATAAAAAAAACAGGAAGAAGAAGAAGAAGAACGCAATCAGTGAAATGAGGGAGTGACCCTACTCTTCATTCGTCTGTCATTGATGGAAGTCATGAGAAGTTCGGGCGTATGTCATGCAGCTTGGAGACAAAAATGTAGTTTAATTATAGTTTAAGAGAGAGAGACACACACACACACACACACACACACAAAAAAAAAAAAGGAGAGGAGAGGAGAGGGCAACTAAATGGCATCATTTCATTATATTGTTGTGCTTGCTGCCAATGTTCCAAATGTCTCGATCCAGGAAAGTCAGCTTATGTGACTGAGGGTACAGTTCGGTGGAGTTCAGTTCTAGGGGTTCAATTGTGCTTTATATTTGGGGTGGCTGTAGCTCAGGTGGTAGAGCAGGTCGCCTACGAACTGGAAGGTTGGTGGTTCGATCTCAGTCTGCTCCAGTCTGCATGCCAAATATCCTTGGGCAAGATACTAACCCCATGTTGCGCTCTGATGCATCCATCGGAGTATGAATGTGTGTGTGAATGTTAGGTAGGAAGCACTAAGTAACAGCCTAGAAAAAGTGCTTGTGCAATTGGGTGAATGAACAAGTTGTGTAAAGCACTTTGAGTGCTCAGATAGAGTAGAAAAGCACTATATACGAACCATTGCTTTATATCAATTGTAAAGCTGAAACACTAAAGTTGTAGCTCATAAATGTCAAAAACTAGTGCTAGCTCGGTTCATCTTTTATACTGTGTATGATAACACAATGACTGAGTCAGAAATGAGCACCTTCTGACCCATAGTCATTGCCCCACATCCTTCTCCAGTGAAAAAAACAAAACTATCCCCACCTGAATAAAAACAGTTTACATGGCGAAACTACTGTTAAAGAGCAGATTTAACAGCCTCCTGAATAATTACAACAGTTCCTGAAAGACTACATTTAAAAATGACCAATAAAAAAAATCACTTGTTTAATTGTTAATAAAATTGCTTGTCACATCCCATGTTTCTAGCCTAAACAAAATACCCAGATAGACATGTATGATATACAACATTATTATCATCATCATCATCATCATCATCATCATCACAATAATTAGATTTGGCTGCATCCCTTTAAGCATGGTTCCAAGTTCAAGTTGGTAACATTGTGGGACGGGATTTTTATGGAGGTGATTTAGGCACTTATTCACATGGAGACAACACTGAACTGCAGTCAAACTGAAGAAAAGAGCTTTACAAAATCAGCACCTTTGTTATTAGAACATGCATTTCCTCTACTTGCAATTTACTGCACCACAGGGACTGGATTTATGATAAGCAGACACTTTCTGAGATAACCAAAATCCTTGTGTGACTGACACACACACACTCACACACGAGATAATGGAACCACTACGGAAAGACTACCTAAGGTACTGATTATAAACCATATTACAGCTCATGTGATCACCTCTGTAGGGAAATAATGCCATTGCTTTTACCTCCTCAAGCAAAAGACTGCTCACTTAGTAATCCTTCAAAGATGGCAGTGTCTGATGTTTATCTGTCATGACCCACCAGTTTTGCCATTTTTACCAATGTTATAACTAAGCGCTTAATGTCATTACTTAACTGCTTTTCACTTCTATGTAGTATACTATGTTTGCAGGCAGCACAGTTAACATCAGTCTACAGCCTGCTTTGTCTGATTTATCTGGAGCAACAGACACCTCATGGAGCAGCCAACAGCTGTCTAACACCGATCTCATTACTAGACAATATCTTTTCTACAGCTCACAAAGACAAAACAGTTCATACCTATTGTAAGGCACAGTAAACCAACAAAGAACACGTCAACAAGTGCCATCGTGAAAAGAATTCGCAATACTACCTCATGATGGGCAGTATTTCATAAAGTGGGGCTCAGCAGGCCTGCACAGTCCTCAGATGACTCCAGCTAATCTGTGGACAGAGTTTTAGCTCATTTAAGAAGATTTAGTTTGTATCGCTCCCCCCATGACCCCCTACCTCACCCTCCATTCGTAGTTAAGATGTCTGATACGCTTAAATGCACACTAATCTGCTGACCCCATCAGTCCCTTTGAGCAGATGACACCTCTGGTTCTACAGAACCTGCTGCAGGTATGTTGTGATTCACATTTATAGTGAAAAGAGCTCAATAGCATCCAAAACTTCATTAAATGTTTTGTTTTTGTTTTGGGAGAACAAACAACACAAAATAGTACCATACTATTCCCTCTAAAGTAAATTCTGCCCAGAGTGAGCTGCCCTGGCGGCACGCTACACTCTTGAAATGCTTCTTGTTATTATATATTTAACCCTTCCATTGTCCTGGGGTCAAAATGACCCTCTTGGCCTGTTTTCCAATTATTTAAAATCAAGGTGTTGGCCTATTTTTCTGAGCTTAGTAACAGCTGTTCTGTAGGTGCATAATGATGCATTACAGGAGATTAAACAGAATATAAAGTATTTAATATGAGCTCAAGCTTAACCATCTGCATCAGTAATACTGATTACTGACATTGATGGGAAAACATTTTTCTGCAGAATAATTACAATTTGCCAATAAAATGTATTGTGAATTGTGTTCAAAATAGTGCTGAAGGAATAGTTTTAAGAACATCCTACACCGCTCATCATTGTCAGCTAACATTAAGTTAGCTGACAGTAAATACAGTAAAAAGTAAAAAGCTTAGTAATACAGTAAATATTTACTTAACCATAGGAGTAATATCGTTTAATGAGTACAGAAAGATGTCCAGGAAGAGTGCAGCAAGCTGCAGAAGTCTGTCAGCATATATAAAAAGAATAAGACGGGCCCGCACAATACAGTATGTTTTAATCGGGTCCAATTTGTCTGAACATGAAGAGAGTAGGATTGAAGGATATTGTCCCTTCAGTCATGAAAGGATTAAATATTTCTGGGTATTATTTGAATGCTTTTCAAAAAAATCAAAACTATAATTCAAACTGTAGAGTGCAGAGGTTTACATAGAAAATATGTAAATATATAAAAACAACAACAGAGCAGCGTTTCCTGTCTACTGCGGCTGATCATTTTTTGGCTGCTCTTCTATAGTTGGTTTTAGATTTTTAGCTGTGAGTCTACGTGCAAGTGTGTTGGCTTTATTTTCTCAAAAAGAACGTTGAGCCAGTGATTGAATAATGAAATGAGCTGGCTTTAATAAACTTTGCCCTGCTCTTAAACTATATGCACTGTGTGGATGTTTATGTTCAAAATTGTGTTAAAATGAGCATGTGTATATTTCAGTGTTTTTCATAATACACAAGGTCAAGTGTGTGAGCTATAAAAGTAAATGATCCATGTTGTGAAAGAACACTGTATATGTAAAGGTGGAGGAGGGATGCAAGTGTCTCTGTCTACAAACTTAACACAGCTATACGGCTCCTTAAAAAGTGAACCAGTGTTAGCACAGGATTCACAGGCTCAACTCATGTACACTAGATATGACTAAATGAGAATCTAATTAGCAACTAATTATGCACATCTTGTTTTGCAGTTGTAGAAAAAGTGTTGGAGCAGCAACATTTTACACTTTGCAATTATTCTTTTTTTTAAATAGTTCAACTGATGTAATCCAGTGTTTCCTGTGGTGTTAGATTCTTTTTAGCAGTGGACATACGTGCATATAATGCTTAGACGTTTCTCCTCTGCCCAAAAAAATATTTTGGCTGCAGCTAGAGAGACCAGGTTCTTGGCATAGCAGCCCATGAATGAACCAATTCTTCACCTACTGCAGGCTTTGATTGCAGTAGAGCTACAGAGCAGAAGAAAGTCATCACTAGCTGCAGTCCAAAAGCATATAGATGAATTTTCACTGACTGCAGCAAAGTATACAATGGTAATCAGGTTAGTTGATTAGCATCTGAACTTTCAAAATATGAGCGAGGAGATTGTCCAGTAGTAAATCAGTAGTACCAGAGGAATGTTAAAAAAAGATTAAAAAAAGGTTAGCTAGGGAAAAACAACTACACAATTACATGGGATCCTGGGATTATCTTCTATACTTATTTAAATATATGTGTCAGCTATTAGGAGATAAACAACAACCTATTGAACAGATAAATTGAGTCAACATATGTGCAAAGTACATCAAAACAAAAACAAAACTACCAAAAGATTTCAAAAAGTATTTAGGAAATCAGCTTATATTGGCTCACGTATTCTGGAACAACCATGCACCATTCTGTTTCTGATCAGCTAGTGCTTACTGAGTTGAGGGGCAAATGCAATCCAAAGAGAAGGCTCTCTCTCTCTGCTGCTATTAACTCTAAGCAGTTAATAACTGGATGACACATCAGGCCACTTTTAATCAACTGCTAATCACACCATATTATTTACACAGCATTTGTGAGGGACTTGGATTAGTACACATCTGGTGCTGTAGGAAAGGATTTCTGACAGCAGGACAGGGTATATCGGATTGACTAGAGCATTAACTGTGCTGCTTCCACATATCAAAAAACACACGCATTTTCATGATAACGGTGACTCTGGGGTTCCAACATAACCAGAGGGCAAAAGCTCAGTAAAAATTAAATCAAGCAAAAGTTAATTGACCAGCTGCTGGCCTACATGGCCCAGTGATGGCATTTCCCGCCAGTCATGCATTCACCCATAAGGTTTACTGGCTGAAGCCACCCCCACTAATGAATTGGTGATTGTGCAAGGCTAAACAGTACGAATGTTTCACTTACAATTGAGACTAAACATAGATGTGCGTAAAGTGTACAATTTTAGGAGAACAGGTGTGTTCTCCTAAACATGGGGAGTGTGAAAAAACAATGCCAACTTCTTGCGCATTCAGAACAACCAGCTTCTGTCTTCCTCACCACAGATAAGATGGCACCGTCATACCTTATGATGGAGCTGGAGCCTCTCGTCTGACTCACAGACACAGCAACCAATCTCTTAATGTGAAGAAAAGCAATCTTTTCACCAACTCACATCCGAAAACTCTAAAGAAATTAAATAATTAAACATAAATTGAGAAAAAAAAATCAAGCTATATTCAATACAGTTTTAATTATATTGTGCAGAGGTGTGTATTGAGAGAATCTGGCAATACAATATGTATCACAATACAGGGGAGACGATACGATATATTGTGATACTAAAAGCCAGACGATGTTTGTGTTTATTAAGACTGAATTTAATTGTAGGAAAACTCACAGTAAACAGTCCAAACGTTTGGGAGAACAAACAAAACAAATGCTGTTAAATGCTTGACATGAGCTATCTCAACTACAATAGAGGGATACATTTCACTAGAGGAAACAAAGACACTCTCTCTTTAAGTTCAAAATGAATGGAGAAATTAACATCTGACTTATCAGAAGTCATGTCAAATAAACAAACAAAAACTACTTTACTGAAATATCAACTATTTCTTTAACATGAAAAAAGTAAACAATGTAACACTGAGGTCTTACTTATTGAGTACTTTGATTTTAAAATACTAATCCAAAAAATGCTCTCTGCAGCATCAAAACGAAGCACTTTATGTTACCTTAACATAAACAAATATAAATGAAAAATGAAATTGCTTGAAGAATTCATCCAAGTAAACATTGACAAACAATATAAAGTGCTAATAAAATAAAGTACAGCCCTGCAATGTCGATCAATGGAACACTTTTTGTGCAAACTGAAAAAGGGAATTTACTCATCTAAATAAAAGTGCTTATGGGACTCAACCAAAATATCAAACATTCTCAAATCTGAGATTTTACATGTTATAGTGTTTCTCAGTGCTTATTTTTCAATTTCCAGATTTTTGTGCAGGAATACAAGCTGGTCAACATGCTCAGCTCTCAGGACACTGAAGGTTCCACTGGTCAGTTATGTGATGTGCTGTAACAGTTACGTACGATTCAGTGGCTCTCGAAGTCCAAGGTCGCATGCCAAAGAAACTGTCTCTGCTGAGCTGAGAGAGTCCAGCACTGTCGCTTTGACTTCTTGGTACAACTTTGGCAGAGCGATGTCTGTGCTGTGTTGTCGGGAAGGAATGGTGTAACGGCGCTCCAGCGTTTTAATCATCTTACGAAATCATTTATTCTCCACAACACTCAGAGGGCACATGTCTTTGCAAATAAAAACAAGTACTGACTGCATTATTTTTGTTGCACGAGTTGAAGTTGCT
>VVHJ01061998.1:0-13865 GCA_015107715.1 Tylochromis polylepis | reverse complement strand
GCTTTCAGAAACGATGACGCATTTTAGTCATGTGATGCAGTCATGTGACCAATTCAACTAGCTGGCGGACGGCATTGTACAGCAGTTGTTTTGTTTGCTCTCAGTTTTGACGGCCCTATTAAAGATTAATATCAGTTTGTACATGCTCCAGATAGCTTTTCTTCAAAGAAGAGGGAATGTAAAGTAAATAAGTAAATAAACGGCAGACGGAAATGACGCAGGTCGACTCGGCTTACGTTTCATGCATGCGCGGTACAGGAACGTAAGCGTTTTCAGTGTGGATGAACAGCTCTTCGGAAACGATTGAAAACGATAGTGTGGACGCGGAGCGCTTTTAGACGAAAACGCCGTTTTCAAATTTATCCGGATTAGTGTAAACGTAGCCTAAGTCTGTGTGTTTCTTTCAGTCGTCGTCAGGTCGTCTGTGTAACTTTCCTCCACGTCGCGGCAGGTTAACGTGTTTTTCATGATTCTGTTCAGGTCATGTTTCATGTTTTCTCTTCATAGTTCCTTGCGTGCACCTGACATTACTATGGCGCGCGTGCCCATGATGAGCGTATATAAACTTCTCCAGCGCAGCTATAGCTGAATTTTTCTGCTTCTTCCACACTGTCTGTTAATTAGTCCACTCTAGCTGTCTCATTGACTGGGTGGAGAGGGATGTTGGGGATTTTTTTGCGGCAAAGGTTTAAATAATTCAAGTCTTACATGGGTCATGGTCTTTTATATTGTGGTGGTGTGATGCCACTGCCACCAATGTCAGTTTTTCTCATCCAGCAAGGTGCTTATCAGCAAAAAAAGATCAAGAGCCAAATGGACTGCATTGTTGTGCCTCTGAGCTCCTGACCAGGCATCATTTGAGAGGGAGAATGTGTTGGCATGGAATCTTGAACCACTTACAATATCAATTTTGTCATCAGCAAAATTTGGATGGAAATCATGGTTCTCTCTTTCTTTCAGAGTAAACTTGTGCACACGCTTCTCTAACATGCAGACACAAATACTTCAGGATCTTTAATCCCTCGTGTGTTTTCTTCTTGCTCAGGTGTGTGCCGGTGTATCAGCGCTCTTCAGTCCAGGTTCTGACTCAGTTCACAGCTCAGGACTCCCACAGCAGAACCACACACCACCTGGGTTCATCAGATTGGTTTGTAGATGTGACTGAGCTGGTCCATAACTGGCTGAGAGTAGAAGATCCCCGAGTGGCTTCCCTTGGTCCCCAAAACATCTTGATTGGATTAAGACCTGGAAAGACATCACTGCATGTAGGTGACAGTTGTGCATCAGTTAACTGTTATTGTTTCACTCCTTGAGCATCTCCTCTCACTCTCACGTTCTTTCTTAGGTTATCTCTGAGCAGTGGGATGGCATGTTGGGCACATGTGACATCACTGTGTCCTCTGACACTGTTAACGCTGGTGATCTGTCTGTACAAGTGGTCAGTGGCCTCGGGATGTCAGTCAAGACCAGCTCTGCCCACCCCTCCATCATCACAGCAACAGTGACAGCCTACAACACTATGTACAGCTTTCACCAGGTGAGAAATACTCTTTTGATTCAGTTATAGAAACAGTTCCAATTCCTGAGGTCTCATTAATTCTCTGAAGCTGAGATAAATTGGGGATCACCCATTCTTATCCTGTTCTCTCTGTAGGAGGCCTCCGTCAGTGTCTGGCTCCAGTTCAGTGATGACACTGCCTCCCTCCTCTCCTCCTTCAGTGACCTTCCCTTCTCCCTGCGTCTCTCCTCATTGGCTGAGAGTGTTATTATGGTGACACCCAGTTCCAATCAACGCATCTTTGCTCAGGGTGACGGAGGTGGGCCTTTACTGCAAGCAGAGCTTCTGGTTTCTACATGTGCTGATCAACTGATTGCCTCAAACTCTTTTGGAGAAGAGAACAAGGAGTGGAAGGCTTCTAAAAGACAAGGAGGGACCAGGAGGCTGGCGAGGGGATCAGGCTGGATAAGAGTCAACTTAGACCTGGACTTCATGCAGCCAGCAGCTAAGAAGAACGAGGATGGTGTGGAGTTTGAGTTTGACATTTCAGACACGCTGGTTGAATCACACAGTGACATTTACTCATCAAACAAAGATGAAAGTTGGAATGTGAGCACCAGCAGTAACTACTATGAGAAAATAAGTCAGACCATGACTAACAGAAAGTGGAATGAGGTGGACAAAGGAGGCATGGTCAGTCGGAACACTCTAGAAAAAGCAGTACTGATGCCGAGCCTGGATGAGGGTAAGGTGTACTTCTTTCCGAGCCGGGATAAAGGAGGAGAAGAGGAAGACCAGCAGGGAACTCATGAGTTGGAACTTGGCGTGGGTGCTGTCCTCTCTCTGCTCTGTCTTTTTGCTGTCCTCTTTCTGGCTAACTATCTGCCCTCCACCCTGCGAGACAGGACAAGGAGGGCAAAGGAGAGAATGGAAGGAGAACTGGAGGGAAGTGTGATGGAAGATCGAGAGGAGATGAAAAAAGAAAAGGCCAAGGACTGGAAGACATAGGAGAGGAAGAACATAGAGGCTGGTATATTAGCTAAAGGAGACAGAACAATGATGAGTGTTTTAAAGAAGTAGAGATAATTTGCTGATTTTCACTGCCCATATTGCATTTGCACTTGATACTGACACCTTCTCTTTGTTAGACTCATATCAGGATCTAATGAATGAAAACTTTGGATCAAAAGAGTTCAAACTATCTTCTTCAAACTCCTTTAAGTAAGAGTTTAATTCAGCCAAGGTCTTTTCCAGTTTCAGCATGAGCTGACCCGAACTCTTTCATGGGATGCATTTTTAATTTCTCTTTGCTATTTGGGCTGATTGGGATCTGATTAATGTAAAAATAAAGAATTATCTTTTTACCTGATTTGGTTTCTGAGAAAAATGATATCCACATATGAGGACGTTTGTTTTAAATTTCAAAAGAACAGTGGCAGTATAATGTCCTCGTAAGTGGATATCAGGCCCTTATAGAGCAAAGTTTAGTACTGTGGTCTAGATGACCCAAAATGTGATGTCCATATATGTGGACGCCAGGTCCTAGGAGGTTAATTTGAGAAAAACAACTTGATTTTTAAACTTTTTTTAATTTCACCAACAGCATCAACCAATAGGTTGATGCTCATCTACGCGACTTTTGTCCGCCTACCCCACCCCCCACCTGTTTGCACTTTAGAGACATTTAGTGGTCACAAGTTGTCAGAGCAGTTCAATTAAGTGCACATGATATCCGAGTAAGGTAGGTGAGCAATGCAGCTTTTCAAAATGTATCTACCTGTATATAATTTAGCTTTGTAGAACAACTCCTTATTGTTAATCCCCTTTCCCCTGTTGTAGGCAGAATTTGGAGAGAGAACTCATATAAGTCTTTTATAAGTAGTTATGCTGTCATTTTTGTCAGTCATTATTTATGGTTTCATTGTAGTGTCAAAAATAAAGTTTGCTGTAAGAGTCTTTTTGCTTTTCAAAGCACACCTCATACTGAGTGGTACTGAGAAAAGTTATCTGAACTGGAGTTGTTTACCTCTGCAGCTCAGAGTATACTTAAGTTGGACTTAGGTGTAATGATCAGTGCCTCCACAGTGCTGTAAAAGACTCACTGTTAAAAAGCAACATGATGAGTCAAGAGTTCATACAGAAGACAAAAGATGACAGAGAATGATGCAGTGCACTTGCAAACACTGTTAGAGAATAGCATGTTTGTTCAAGTGTCTGCAGTAGATTTGGGAGCTCAGATTCAATAAGTAAACATTGTGTGTTGTGGAGTCTTGCAATACTTGTTTCGGAGGTTAAAAAGAAAAAAAAAATCATGGTGTGACATGAATGACGGACCCGACCACATACTTGCACTTTCGACACTTTATTTATTCGGTTGCAGTTTTCGCTAACACTCGGCTGCAGCTTTTCAGCCGACAGCCACACACCCAAAACAACCCCAACCTCAGGTCCCGGCACGTTTAATACAGGGGAGGTGTGATGAGCTGATGGCGCTCTGGTGTGTCAGCCTCCCCTGCAGTCGTGCCACGAACCACGCCCTGCCACACGTGGGTATTGTTTTTCATGAATCTTTCCATGGAGACCATCCGTTAGATTTCTTAACCACTTATCCAGTTTGGAGGGCTGCCAGAGGCCAAGTTACACTGTACACCGTGAATAGGATAACAGTCCATCAACTCAAAACCATAAAAATACAGGTCATCAGCACTGAGCTGCTGAGTGAGCCAAAATTTGACTGAAACCATTTGTCCCGACTCATTGTGGAGCAGAGTGGTGCAGTGGAAGTGTGCTGGACTTGTAACCAATAGACTTATGGAATGAAACCATCCTCTGCTATTTGTTTTCCTCTCCTAAAAGTCTTTTGACATTTCACAACTGGTAAAATATGTTCCATGGGTCATTAAAATAGACAATTAAATTCTCTGACTTCTGTGATGTTGACTGGCTGTTGCATATAGTGTGTGTGTGCGTATGTTCATTCTCACACTGTGAAAATGGGGCATTTGAATCAGGAACCTTTTTGCTTTGAAGCAACAGTGCTAACCACTTTACTACTGTGCTGCCCAACTATCACTAGCACCAATTTCCCAGTCTGCTTGACTTTAGCAGTACCCTGAAGTATTAAAAAAAGTGATGATTTGGAATATTGAAGCTACTATTAGCTAAAGCTTTGAAACCAGTGTACTGGTCCTTTAACTGACTGTTAATCATGACAGTGAGTTGCTAAAGAACTTCAGGCCTCACTTGCCTCAGTTAAGGTCAGTGTTCATGACTCCACCATAAGAAAGAGACTGGGCAAAAATGGCCTGCATGGCAGAGTTCCAAGATGAAAACCACTACTGAGCAAAAGGACCATAAAGGCTCGTCTCAGTTTTGCCAGAAAACATCTCGAGGATCCCCAAGACTTTTGGGAAAACACTCTGGTGTAAAGGTAACACAGCATTTCAGAAAAGGAACATCATTACAACAGTAAAATATGGTAGTGTTGCTGCCTCTGCACCTGTAAGACTTGCTGTGGTAAATGGGGGCATGAATTCTGCTGTCTACCAAAACCTCCTGAGGGAGAATTTCCGGACATCTGTTCGTGACCTCAAGCTGAAGCTCACTTGGTTCTGCACCAGGACAATGATCCAAAATACACCAGCAAGCCCACCTCTGAATAGCTTAAAAAAACAACAAACAAAATGAAGACTTTGGAGTGGCCTAGTCAAAGTCCTGACCTGAATATGATTGAGATGCTGCGGCATGACCTTTCAAAGGTGGTTCATGCTCAAAAACTCTCCAATGTGGCTGAATTACAACACTTCAGAGATTAGTTGGTCAAAGTTCCTCCACAGTGCTGTAAAAGACTCACTGTTAGTTATTGCAAATGCTCGATTGCATTCTTGCCACTTAGGGTGCCCCAACCAGTCATTAGTTTTAAGGAGCAAAGACTTTTTCTTACCACTGTATAAAAGACACACTGAAAGTAATCATGTTAACTGTGTTTTGTTCCTGGCCATATTGGACCCAGTTTATTTTCTTTTTCTGTTTTCTTGTGTACTTTATTGTAAGAGAGTGGTCTCTCTGTTCTTTCAGTACCCCTCTGCAGTTCTCCTCCTGAATAAATTGACTCATGGACTTTCCTGTCAAGGTGTCAACTGATGATTGGCTGCTACACAATATCATGCAGTTTGAAAAACCTGGGTCCATCACTCCAGTCCTGTCCTCAGCTTTGAGACCCTATTGGCCTAAACTGTAATCATGATGTTTACAGCCAGATTAGTAAACTCCTCTTTTGGCATCAAAAACTTAATAGTGTAATTTTTATGACTGAAAGGCACCGAGTAAATTAGTATGATGACGCATTCTCGAAAAAGCACTCACTGCAGGCTGTGGGAACTTATTAAAGTGATTTTTACATATTTTAAGATTCAGACATTAATCTGATACACTGACAGTCACATAAACGGCTGCATTTTAATGGACATTTTAATATGTTGTGTGTGACTCAGAATCAGAACTCATCACCGTATGCACACTGCTGAGAGAAGACACACAGAGATGCTTTCAGTACCGATCTCTGTGCATGCAGCTACAAAACCTGAAACTCAGTTCAGTTCTGCTTCATTTCTGGTTTCAATAAAACTCTGGAGAGTGGAGTCTGAGTGAATGTCATGGTCCTCAAATTGTGTGGTACTGCCTGTTTTCTCTTGCTCTCGCAGGAGTCCAAAAGCACAAAACACTGGGTCCAAGACCCAGGACCATGCCACTCATTCCAAATAAATTAACACTCCAGCTATTGTAAATCCCACAACCAAAATAACATGTGTTCTTCAGCATTATTTTTAGCACTAAACCTCACATTTGTGTTCATTTAATTATTCTCCACCCAAGATTCTGTGCTGTGAAAGGGAAACCCTTACAAATTCATAAGCAATAAGGCTAGCCACTAAAATACCTGATGTGCCCACACCTTTCAGTCACAAAACTGAAGCTATGCCACTGCATTAAATCCCTTTTTTAACACCAACAGAGGGTTTTCTTCTGCTGGGGTCTCTTCTCACACTTGGTGGGAATTGTTTCAGTTGGCAAGTGTTACTATCAAGAACAGCTGGTGCGATAGTTTTCTGCCAGACATTCACCATGGTGAAAGGTTACTAGTTCCTTGAATTATGATAAATGGACTGATTCTTATATAGCGCTCTCCTGGAGCACTCAAAGCGCTTTATACAACATGCCACATTCACCCATTCACTGTTTTCTATGCTTTTCCAGTGCTTTCTAACTAACATTCATGCATATGCATACTTCGATGTGAGAGAGCAACTTGGGGTTAGTATCTTGCCTAAGGATATTTAGCATGGCATTGAACCATCCAATCAGCAGATGACCTGCTCTACCTCCTGAGCTACAGCCACCCCCATATAAAGCTTGAAAGTCTTGTTTGTTGACGTGCCATCTCTGTGTCCCCAGCATTTATCCACCTGGAAGCCACTTTGGAACTTTCCTGTTTGGAAGAACACTTCCCAGCACTCTGTGAACTGCTTCAGTAAATCAGCAACCCTCCTGTGTCACCGCAGCAGCTCCCACCTGTCCACTCGCAACCTCCTCCTCCACCTGCCAACAGTCTGGAAGCCCCCCTGCCGACTCAGTACTCCTTTCTCGCTCTGCTCACCTACCATCACAAGTAACTCCCTCTCTTCTCTGACAGAGCTCCTGTGATCCCATCAGCGCTCAAGTTCTTTCTTCCCTGTTCCCCATTTCCAGACATTTCACATTCTCCAATAAAACTTATCTTTCAAATTTGTCATGAAAACTATCTATCTAAATCTTTCAGTGAGGTAGTGTCTGTGATCCACAATACGGAAGTATCTCTCAAAATGCAACAGTTAATGAGACTCAGATATAAGAAGTTAGATTTATGCCTGGATCTTACAGTATATAGTACTGTCTTTAACAAATATCTAGCAATGCATGACATATTTAAACACATGACGCAGTTACTGTATAACTTCAATATGCAGATGAGTTAGGATCTGATAAATAATGTTTTGTGTTCTTCTTTACACCCTAACTACTGATTTTATCTACTGTTCCTTTCTTTTTTCCATCTTAAATCATGCTTTTTATTTGTTTTTGTTTTTTAATGTCTCTGTAAAGCACTCTGAATCACCTTGCTGTTGAATTGTGCTGTATAAATAAACTTGCCTTGCCTTGCCTACAGGTCAGCTGTATCACAGACTTCAGGTTTTCGTGGATGAATAGTTTAACACAGCACTCCTGTAGATGAATTCTGCCTACACCTGAGCTGTCAGATTAATTTATTAACTCTGTGAAAGTGGTAGATTTCAAAATTCACCACAGAATAAGCGAGAGAGATGGCATCAGAATTAGAGAGCGGGCAACTATCCCACAGAAAAGAATGAAAAGAGAGCTGAAAGCACCACATAAGATCTGAGGAAGATGGTCAGAGGAGGCTTTATATGCTCTTAAATTCAGTCTGACATCTGATAACTTTTGATCAGTTATGTTTCACTATGGTGAAATATACAGTTGTGGTCAAAAGTTTCGAATTACTCATCATGGTGACAAATATCATGTAATTTGGGGAGTTTTAATGATTTCTTTGAACTTTTCTTTTTTCAGTATAAAATTATTGTCCGGGAGGAGGCCCTGGAGCAGACCCAGGACACGCTGGGGGGATTATATCTCTCGGCTGGCCTGGGAACGCCTCGGTGTTCCCCCGGACAAGCTGGAGGAGGTAGCCGGGGAGAGGGAGGTCTGGGCTTCTCTGCTTAGGCTGCTGCCCCCGCGACCCGGACCTGAATAAGCGTAAGAAGATGGATGGATGGAAATAATTGTCCAGCATACACCTTTAATGACTGAAAAACAAGGGTTGTGTGCATAAGTTTGAGTTTAGTTTGGATTCTCTGTAATCCTCACAGGATCAAATGTGTATATATACAGGCTCAAAAATACAATATTTAGTTAAATGTCCCTTAGGCTTGGAAAGTGGAATTCTTTGGTTGGTAAAGATGTTGTTAAAGATGTAAAACTGACAGGGAGTTCCAAGTATTTAACCATTAGCAAGGTTGTCACCTCAGTGGTGGTCCTGGGATCCTTTAGTTTTACTGTAATCATGTGGGTCATTAATGGTCATGAGCCAAAGGTTGGATCAAGGCATGGATTATTACAGTTACAGGAGCCAAGGTATGACTGGGGGTTGATATCCCTGCATTTTAGGCCACTGATAGTTGGTGTCGTAAGTCACCCCTTCTGTTCAGTGATGGCCGTTGACAGTGAGCATAGGTGAAGCTCTTTCAATTTCTCTCCTTTTCTTTAAGTGTACATGTCTTGGCGAGCTGGCTCTTTCTTCTATGCTGTGCCATGCATCTGTGGAGAGGCTGTTTGGTCTCTCCGAGGACCCAGGAGACAGAAGGAAAAGTTTCAAAAAGTCCACAGGAACACAGAAAGAGCGCTAAACTGGGTCAAATATAGCGGGGGCCACAAAAAACTGTCATTGGGTAGAGTTCTACACTTTGACTTAAGAATGAAGTGTGCCTTTATGTGAGAGTAATTAATAACAGCATTACCAGTTACAGCCCTCCCCTGGCTTGTGCCCCGCAGCCTGTGGCAGACTGCTGGTGTGTCCTCAAGTTGCAGATCCAAGCAAACCTCTTCCCACACTGGTCACAGCTGAAGGGTTTTTCCCCAGTGTGAACCCTTTGGTGTTTTTTCAGGTTTCCAGCCTCAGAGAAGTGTTTCCCACAAGTGTCACAGCGGAAAGGCTTCTCGCCTGTGTGCACTCTCTTGTGGACCTCCAGATTGGACAGGCCAGAGAAGGCTTTTCCGCAGGCTCCACATACATAACTCTTCCTGCGGCGCTCTGCAGGCAAAGTGCATGCAGCCTGGTTTTTATTAAGGTTAGTCAGGAGAGTGGTTCGATGCTGTGGGGCGATGGCCACCTCAATGCTGGCCAGCGGTGCTATGGAGCCCCCGACTGATAAACAGGACTGTGAAGCCCCAGCAGTCCTGTCTTTACTTGAAGATGTAAGTCCGCCTGTTTTAGTATGACTGACAGCACCTGTGCTGGAGGACGGTGTGATTTGTCCAGGAGGAGTGGTGCCTTCCTGTTGAGAGTAACTGTTGCCATTTTGAAGCTGCTGCAGCACTTGAGCCTGTGCATTTCTCATCATTGCTGATGCTCTCCTCCAGGAAGGCTGGGAAGATGGATCCTGCATTCTCAAAGATGTGGGCACAGAACTCCCTGAGGAACCAGAGAAAACAAGGAATCAGCACACTGTCACTAAACTTGGATCAGGGTCAAGGAATAAAGCAGGCAACTGAATGTGATTATGTGCCAAACACATTTGCTTTTCCAAGATGAGCTCTATAAATTCTCTATAGGCTCCTCTTGTTCGTGTGTTAGTTTAATCTTTTTATTGATTCATTTCTCTTAGTGTTATTTCTGTTATTACAGTATATGTGTAATATAAATAAATATAAACATATTTTAAAAATAGAGAATAAATAGAGCATAAATAGAAGAGCACCAAAGGCTGCACCTTAAGAAAAAAACATACAAGAAAAAAAAATTTATACAGCACCTGGAACAGAAAAATATGAAAAAGCATAGACATACAAATCGACAACCTTCGTGTGTGTGTGTGTCTGTGTGTGTTTGCACGCACGCATTAGCTGCGCTCGTCCTGTATCAAAGCATTTACTTTCAGTCCTTTTTGAACTTTATGTTTCGACTAAATGAACGGCTGTCTTTTTGCTAAACTCAGCGTCTGCATTTGGGTCCTGCTCACTACATTCACTCTGCATGTTCCACAGCACGCTATGTATAGTACGATAAGGCAGCACCTCAGCGTGTAAAGGAAAGTGCAGAAAGAAAGCTTTTTAGAACACTGACCATAATTTAATGAGTCCAGCACACAATCAGTCTCCACAACCAGGTGACCTGATCACGCACATCACCTGTCTGCTGTCGACCTATCTATCTGTCATCATTTTGGTGACCACACCGACATCACACCGATGGAAGCTTTGGCAGCACACACTACTAATTTTATTCATGTACGTTGATGAAATATCAATAAAGTGATCCCGATGTAGGTGTACACTAGGCGGGGCAAAATTTTATTTTTTTCTGCAAAACAACAGCATTAAGAGGCTGTATTGAGGAAAGAAGACAATGTGTTACCCTGTGATGCAGACAGACGGCCTGCAGAGGAGGAACTCTGCCCTCTGCTCGGCTTCAGTGCCGAGGACATTGAAGTCTGTGGTGGATCAAGCAATTGCCAAGGTTGTTGACGAGTGTCTAGGATAATGACTCTATCCTGGTCACATTCTGTTGACTTGTTAGGAGTGAATGTACATGAAGGGCCACCAGGAGCTGACACAGGGTCATTATCAGGGGCCCAGCGGGTGAAGAAGGTTTCGAGTTCAAAGAGAGAGTAGTCGGAGCTCATGGGGTTGTTGCTGCATCGCTGCTGCTGCTCCTGCTCGGTTGGGTTGGCTGGCGTGTTGGTGTCTGGTACCCTCAACTGAACTGCCACAATGCTGCTGATATCTTCTGATTCTGCAGGGGTCATTTGAGGTGCTGCAACCTGGAAGAAGGAGAGCAGAAGAATGACCAGGTTTTCATGACACAGGCTTACAGGACTGATTGGAAAGTTTGAAACTAACAGAAATTTGCTCATCCTTTTCCTTAAAGAGAATGTACAGAGAATCATGGTTTCTGTACACATGTAACAGAAAGGCTACACTGAAAACACAGTGTAGCCACAAAATAATCTGTGTACGTGCTCCACTGAAAGAAGAAAAGAACTGCCACAATAGTCACAGTATGGTTACTTTAGTAATCAGGAGGCACAGATTGAGTCGCATGTCTTTCTATGATGACGATGCCACAGACAGCTCAACGCGTTTATTTTTCACTCAATGTTACACTCGAGTGTTGTTCAACATGATCTTGGGCTTTGGTTAGTGACCAAAAGAATGAGCTCATGAAGATCATTACAGGAAAATTCATTTCTATATCTATATTATATCTATATCATAAACCATTTGAAGCCGTGACAACAACCAGGGTCTACAGAGTACAATGGAGTCCAGCTATAAGACAGTTCCGTGGTCAATGGTACATTGATAAGAGGATTAAGCTGGAATGTTTCTGATGGTGGGAGACTTTGGAGTACCCAGAGCAAGCTAGTGCAAGCATAGGAAGCCCCGCCCTGGTCCAGGTTAGAACCAAGGACCTTTTTTGCTGTAAGGCAACATTTCCAACCACTGCCTGTCAGAAGTTTCTTCCTCAGACAAAGTGAGGACCTCAGACATCTTGAAAGATTTCAGGCAAATTTTGCTGCTTCTTCCTTTTAAATGGAGTCAGGAGTTTTCGCCATTTGATTACAATGAATCCTGGAAACTTTCCATTAGATGGAGGGAAATATCTGGAAAATACTGGATATATTCAGTTCAGTTAAATTTAACTTGTGTTTATTGATGATATGATAACGTGGTAATAGTCTAGCACTTTAGCCCCTCCTCCCCATGTCTTTACATTTTTCCAGGAAAATGGGAAATAGGTGCACCCTATAGGTGCAGGTGAGCCTGAAATATTTAATACAATATTTGGTATGAGCACATTTATTTTCCAACACAGTCTAAACTCTTTTTCTGTCATTTCTATTAATAGTCTTCAGGAAAAGTTCTCCAGGCTTCTTGAAGGACATTCAAAGCTCTTCTTTGGATGTTTCTGCTTTTTGTTCTGTAAAAGATGATCCAAAACTGCGTCAATGATGTTGAGGTCTGGGCTATAGGGAGGCCCATCCATGACTGATAGTGTTCTATTGTGTTTTTCTATCCAGATATGCTTTTACTTCACTGTATTTGGGATCATTGCCATGCTGAAAGATGAAGCTGCTGTCAATCAGATGCTTTTCAGATGGTACTGCATGGTTGGTCAAAATTTTATGGTACTTTTCTGTGCTTATAATTACTTCAATTTTAACAAGATCCCCAACACCAATGTAGCCATACCATGACGGAAGCCCTACCGTGCTTTACAGATGGCTGTAGGCACTCACTGTTGTACCTCCCTCCTGAACTTCTCCATGCATAGTGATATCAATTCGATCTTAAAGTTTTAAATAGCATATATAAGCCACCACTTCATCAGACCCGTTTCACTGATTTTCAGTCCAGTTCCTGTTTAATTTTCATACCTTATCCTTTGGCTTCTTTACAGCCACCATTCCACTGAAAAAATTTCTGATTAGGCTTTAGTAAACAGTAGATGGATCAGCTGCAGGTCCAGATGCATCTCTCAGGTCCCGCATCAGGTGTTTGCTGAATTGTCCCTTATTTCTTACAGACATGACTGTCAGATACTGTTGATCTGCTGTAGTTTTTCTTTTTTAGGTTTGATACTTCCTCTTTTGTCATCCACACTTTGCAAAATTACTGGCTAAAAGATCTTTGAGAATGCAAAAATATATTATGCCTGTCAAACTGTCATCTTTGACATTTTTGGGGGTTTTAGTGACAGCCTCACAAGTAACAAAGTGCTTAAAGATATACTTTAAAATTGGTTGTCTGTTATGTGTAGATATAACACTGGTTCATTTCTCGAGTTCGGTTTTTTAATGCCTGAATGATTCACAGGTCAGAGTTCAGTGGCATAACAAACAAAACTATTTCTCTGAAAGTGGTCCTGTACAAGGACAGGAATGAAAATGACTGAAAACTGCAAAATCCATTTACTTTTGGAGTTCACAATATTCAGTTTTTTGAATACACTACTATGTTTGCATGCAGTTATGTTTGTTTGACTGTAAGTCACTGTAAACCATCTGAACATCTAAACCAACTACTACAACCACACTCAGAACAAGGGCTGAAGGTGACATTTCTGACAGTGTCCAAATAGAAATAGGTCAGGATATGATTGATAATAAAGAGCACAAATTCTCATTGCTAGTTTTTAGATTTTCATTAATGATTTACAGTGTAAATCATTGATACGTGTGGGTGGTGGCACATTTCTGTGTACTCCTAAGCCTGAATAAATGGGAAGGGTTGTGTCAGGAAGGTCATCCAGCCTAAAATCTTCACCAAATCAAACATGAAGACACAGATGAAAGGGCGAAGACACGTTCACAGGCAGCAAGTCAGAGGGAATGGCAGAGGTGAGAGTAAGGACTTTAAATGTAAGGAGTTATAGATGGGTTTGAGGTGGGGATAGGATTAGATCTAGCATCTTTAGCTGAAGATGTTCATTAGGAGTGAGCAGGATGGACAGGACTAGAAACGAGTCCATCAGAGGGACAGCTCAGGGTCAGAGAGGCTGAGATGGTTTGCACATGTGCAGAGGAGGGAG
>VVHJ01061997.1:0-11087 GCA_015107715.1 Tylochromis polylepis | reverse complement strand
TAAATGGACTGGTTCTTATATAGCACTTTTCTACTCTACCTGAGCACTCAAAGGACTTTATACAATTTGCCTCATTTCACCCGTTCATACAAATACTTGGCTTTCTAGCTAACATTCACATATTCATATTCCAGTGGATGCATCCAAGAGCAAATTGGGGTTAGTATCTTGCCCAAGGATATGCAGACTTTTCCTCAAAGTTGATGTGTTAGAAACAGGAAAGTGGGTAAGCATAAGGATTTGAGCGACCGTGACAAGGACCAGATTGTGACGGCTAGACAACTGGGTCAGCATGAAATTCAAAACTGCAACTTTGTGGGGTGTTCCCGGTTTGTAGTGGTCAGTATCTATCAACAGTGGTCCAAAGAAAGAACATTTGTAAACCAACCCCAGGGTCATGGGGAGCCAAGGGTTACTGATGCATGGAGCACAAATTCAGTCTGTGTGGTCCAACCCAACAGATAATGTAGCTCAAACTGCCCCAAAAGGTTGATTCTGTTCATCTGGACGTAGCGTTTTCAGTGGGAGAAACGTTTCGTCACTCATCCAAGTGACTTCTTCAGTCTCAGCTGACTGCAGGTTTCTCCAACCTTATAAACAGCAGATTTGCATAATGACTGAAACTAGCCCACTGAAGGAACAATGGGCTGTGAGTTCAGTTCCTTGATCATTAACATGCAAATTGTCATGACCATTGATCAAAGACCACAGATCAATGGCCATGAGTACCATTCACAAAGAGTTGGGTTGAACACGTGGGGATCGGGCTTTTCAGGCACTGGCACCAAGGCTGTGGACTTCTCTTCCGTTGTCTTTACACTGTGTAGACTCCACTGACTCTTTTAAAAATCAGATGAAGACATTTCTATACAAATGAGCTTTTAATTAATTTTTTCATTGTTTTATTTTATTTATATTTCTGGTTTTATTGTGAAGCACTTTGTGATTTTTATCTATGAAAAGTGCTACATAAATAAATTTCACTTACTTACACGCACAGAGAGGTGGCAGAAGATACAACTGGCACGTCATAAAGAAAAATAACCCAGCCACCTATACTGCTGAATATTTCACTGCCACAGATAACATGTTTGACATCAATAAATCCATTGCTTTATGAAGGCAACACTGCAACCAAGGACTAGCTTGTCTTTGTGCTTTGAGGTGCTAATATCAATAATTTAATCATCCTTTTCAACAGAAGGCTTCCTTTGAATAGCTGATAAGAAAAATTGCCACTTCCCAGTGGCATTGGCGTTACTGTCTTAGCCTCATAGTGCCTGCACCTTCAAATCTGTTTATGTGGTTATTAAACATTGTGTTCAGTGCCATCTGTAGCAGAAGACTTTAGAATTTAGTCACCAAAATCCAAATAAATGAAAAAAGAGCTTTGACTCAGCATTTCTCAGTGCAGTTTTACCTGCCAACTTAAATGCAATTCCTGTGCTGCATAGTGATAAGGACAGAAATCCTTTGAAAGGACAAACAAAAGTAGATTTGGATTGTATACAGCTGGAATAATCCACCCAATTATGAGCACCATTTCAAGGCTCATTACTGGACAAATTGACATAGTAAGAAGGATATGTTTTTCTGTAAGAAGCTTAGCAGGGCTGCCTTTGCAAACTTCTGTTCGTGCTATAGAGACAATGCAGAAAAAGGCCCCTGATGTTTTCAGAAAAGGAGCTGAAGATAAACTACAGTGCATGACAATGGACAAAAATATCCTGGGTATTAGTGAGTGCTGTATTTCTGGATCAACGGAAATTAGCAGAGGTGTGGGGATTTTGATTAATATTCTTACTCCTTAATGACTCAGGACCAGAAAGCTATTGGCTGATAAAAGTAATCCCAAAAATCTCAAAAGTCTTTGAGAGACATGTCATCTGGATTTATAAAGATATGTTCAGTCATTTGAGTTTAAGATTTAAGACTTCTTTGCATGAGTCTTTACTTTTATAACTAATTTAGCTAAGAAGTGGAAAAAGAAGATAGATTTGACCAGCTTCCAAACCAAAGTCTTACAGAAAACAGTGTCACTTATGTTTCTTTCACTGTGGATCTTATTTTTACAGTAATTTACAGTAATTCTTGACAGTAAGTCAAATCACATCTTGACTTATTGATCTTAAACATAGGCAGACACGTGCACACACACACACACATAGTGAAAGTGTAGTTTTTTTTAAAAAGTTTTGAAGCTTTAAATTGATGTCAGAAAAATGTTCAAGATCAAAACAGAAGAAGAACATTAGGACAGTATCTATTGTGGGCCTTTCATTAGCACAATAGAAGTTGGCACATGATGTTGACCCAGTTACAAGCAGCACATTTACACTAAAATAGTGTCGCTCGTTATTTCTGGAACCCATTAAAAACTTTTCTGACCTGTTTTAAAACTTGGTTTCAGTCTGCAACTGATACGTGACTTAAAGGTACTTTAAAGAGGACTCAAGAGCCAAATTCAGTTTGAGTTATCTCATTTCATTATGCAGCTCTTGCTATCATGTATCTATCTTATCAATTTACACCAATTTACTGTAAAACCATTGCAAAGATTTTGAAGGATTACATGAATGGAAACACAGGTGTCACGCAGGGCTTGTAGGGTAATATTAATAATGGAGTTAGTTAGTCAAGCTGGTACTGCTGCATAAACTCAGAGACACCAGTGGATTTCCCACAAAAGGAAAGAAAAGAGTCACTGTAATTTCAGCTAATCTAATGATGCTCTAAAATGAACTGAATGAACTGTATGGAGTGGTGTATATCATTTCTAAAATGATAACTCAGTTTTCTAACGGATTGGGGCAATATCTGTGGTTGCTGTAATGGCTTACTAAAACCAGAGTAATCACTCCTTTTCATTCTTTCATTCATTGACTTTCATCATTTTACAGCCAGTTCCACCTCCTTCTAGTTCCCCACATACTAACAGCTGCTGCCTGTCTGCGCTCTGCTAATCAAAGGTGTGAAAGGTTTGGACAACCTTTGATGTGAGTCTTGCTATTATGCTTTGCCCTGTATCATATTTGGAAATGCACTTGCATGACTCAAGATGTGGAAATCTACAATAATCCACATGAATGCTCCGAAGTCTGATGATAGGAAAGTTGTACATTGGTCTGATCTTCTAGGACATTTCCACCTTGATGTGTGGGGGTATTTTCATCCATTCACTCATTCTTTTCTCACCTTTATCATGAACTTCATTTCCAAGTCAGTGGGTTTACATAAAGCAAACAAATATAATTACCATATTTTGACAATGATGTTATGGTTTAAACACTCGTTTACTCATGGCATGATTTTTTTTATCCTCTTCTGCAACAAGGGCTTAATGCTACCTGACTGAAGAACCAGTGACACCAGTCATTTGCATCAGTGTGTCCACAGTAAAAGGCTGAAATGATTAAAGACTCACTTCATTGTGGTGATTTCTTTATTCACACCTCTTAAGGTCCCACAACAGTATTTCAGTCAGGTTGGGTTCTAAACTTTGAGTTGGCCATTGTACCACTTTAATTTTTGTCTTTTTCAGCCATTCTTTTGCTTGGGATCATTGTCCTTGGGCTGTGCATTATGGTCTGGTCTGTTCAAAGAACATTGTTCCAGAAGTTTTGTGGTTTTTTTCAAATGCAACTATCCAAACTTAAACTGTGTTCTTTGTAGTGAGAAGAAGCTTTCTCCTGGGAACATTTCTAAACAAGTGATACTTGTTCAGTCTTTTTCTAATTGTACTTTAATATTAATCATGCTAACTGAGGTGTGTAGAGTCTGAGATGTAGCTCTTTGGTTTTTTGCAGTTTCTCTGGGCACTGCACAGTCTGGGCTTCAGGTGAACTGCTCGGACATCTACTCCTGGGAAAACTGGCAACTGTCTTGAATGTTTTCCACTTGTGAGGAATATTTGTCACTGAAGAATGACGGACTTTAAATTGTTTAGAAGCATCCATCTACACTGGAACCGATTCATAGCAACATGGCGACCAGAGGCCATAGCAACACAATGATATTCTGTAACATAACATGGGCGGGACCCAAGATGTGTTTTTCTCAACTTCCAGGAAAGTGATTGAAGCAGCAAACAGACAAAGTGGTCAGACTTACTGATGACCATTTGATCAAGTGCACCTGCTACTTCCCCCTTAATTCCTATGGAAACAGTAAGGATGTACTAAGTTCTCACAGGACTGCTTAGATGCCTGTAAAAATGTTCTTTTTCACATCACTGTGGGGATACAATGGCTGTTGAAAATATTCTACAAGACTTGAACTAATAAAGAATAAAATTAATAAAATTCAATTCCAATACTCCTGTCTGCTTTTCGACCTCCATCTACTATACTATACTGACGATGGATACGCACATAAAGCAGACATTCTCGATTCTGGTTTCCTGGGTAGCCCTCTAATTTATTCATCATCCTGTTATTTGTCAGTGTGGGGTACCCTGCACCTTCACTAGTTATCATTTAAATCACTTGTCTCAAAGTTACTTACTTAAAAAAGTAACTCAGTCCCCACTTCACTTTGCAAGCCATTATTTCATTCATTGTCGGTCATAGTCACTGAGTGTAATTTACTTTCTGATTGTCTCTGGTCACCAAATTGCTGCTAGGAAGCAATTAATAATAATATAGTGTGTGGACAATTTTAAATGCATATGGCTATTATAATTGTATTCATATATATGATTTTCTTTATTCTAATGTATATAATTATCAAGCTATTTTATAGCTTGTTTTGTTATGTTCCTTCTTCTTACACCCCAATATGCAGAGCTGACACCTCTGTTAAGGTGGGATCCAGCAGAAGGTCAGGTAAATGGCTATCAAACCCTAAAGCTTTCTTTCATTTTACTGTGTGAAAGACAGATATCATTATACTCAACTTGAGGTACTCTTTAAAGCCATCAGAGCTGCTCTCAGATGCAGTGTAGGCAGAACACAGATCTGACCTCGACTGTCAGTCAGACCAAAGTGCGTCACCGGCTTTGTAGTTTATCAGTCATGTTCAAGACACGGTTAGGACAAAGATAGAAGAAGAAAATCAGCCTCAGCAGAAGTAAGATCTGAGATAACTACAAGTGGGAGCAGCTGTCATCAGCTCCTCATTTTGTTCAATCTTTAGGTTAGGTTACTGGAGGAAAGATGTGAAGTCTCATTTGCATTTCTAGACTAAACAGCAGGAGTTTTGTCTGCTTATCTATAATAAGGGAAATAATTGAACAGCCTGTTTAACAGATTTTTCCAGAGTTTTAAAATAAACCTCTCACTTTTCTTCCTCAAAGCTTTACCAACTTCTAAAATGCGTAGTTTTGCTGCAGCATTTCAGTGAAATTGCCACAATCGGCAAATTTGCTAGCAGGGTGAAGAGCATTTGGTACACTTAGTATTAGCCATCATTATCTATACTGTTACTGTGCTGCATGCATACTGTAAATGGTATTTATTAAAGTCAAAGGACAGAATGGGACTCAGGGCCAGCTGTTACACCTGAACATTGTAAGACTCAGACATGCATTATAAAGAGATTGAATCTGTTTTATAGTTTCCTTATATACTGCCAAACATCAGGGTATGTGCCTCTTTAGGAAGTCCCACTCGTGCCAAGCTCTTGCCCATAGGGGGTTTTCTCTGTATTATTGTAGGTTCCCTACCTTACAATGTAAAGCACCTCAAGGTGACTGTTGTTGTGATTTGATACTATATACATAAAATTAAACTGAATTGAACTATTTATATATTTAATTATTTCTCTTTCTTAATTTCTATTTCTTTCCTTTTTTTTTTTATCACTGATGACAACTGTACAAATGTTACAGCATTTACTTCCAACACCCTGGAGTTGCCATAAAAATGTTTGCTGGCTTAAAAAATGTGTTGACCTGGCCACACACCAGGTAGGAAACATAACATCATTTTGTGTTTGCAGGTTGTCAACATTTAGATTCAAACAAAGGTCACACTTCTTGTATCCACAGCCATAAAGCTTCACTGATTCTACAGAAAAGGTTTTTGCGGTGCAATTTGGCAGTTAAGGTAACTTCCTGTCTGCAGGAAGGAGGTTTTAGGACCATGTAGTCTAAATCGAAGCTACAAAATAAGCCTAATTTACATTCAAATGTGGACATCAAAGCACTGCTGAGCACTATAGCTCTGCAAGTTCACAGCAGAGGATGATACTGACGTGTCAGTATCATGGCCCTTTCCTTCTCATGTCAATACTGACATGAGAAGGAAAGGGCCTCCATTTACTGCTGTTTGCTTTGGCTTTTCAGATCAGCCGTTCTGGGAAAGAAACACATCAAGCACCATAACAGATCTGGCAGAGTTGTGCTTTTAATAGACTTTATGACCATGATTTATCCTGCTGTGTCCTGTGTAATCAACATCACACCTGAACACCTATTACTCTGACTGAATGACAAGATGATAGAGTAATATCACAGATGTGTTTCTTTTTCTGGCCCCAGGCATCGCTGTGCCCTTACAAACACAGCACAGAAGGAAATGTTATGCTTTTGCCATGCAGAGATGATTCTTTCAGTCTTTGTTTCCCTCCTGCATCTAGAATTGCAAACTGATGACTTGTGCTGTTTGTGGACTCCAATAATGAGGCTGTTTGCATCTTTGTAGTAGTTAAAAAAACAGAAGCAAGGTTCTTTTCAGGTTGCATAAACCCAAGCGGCAAGATGGAATGAAGGCTAATTCTACTGGTTATTTTTATGACACTGAGACCATTAACCGAGTGGCATATCCTGGTGGGAGTCTATTGCTGTCATACACAGTATGATTCCAATGTTTAAAACCCAACTTGGAACAGACGGCAAAGGGATAATGGACTTCATTCCGAGTATGATTAAGGTGTTTAAGTTCAAAATGTTAAAATATCACCCTATTAAGGATGAAAAAAAAGAACAAAAACCAACACAAAACTCTACTGTGTTCATTAGAAACATCTTTATTAAATGAAAGTATCTTTTCTCTCTAGGTAAAGTTGGAAATAAAGACTTTACATGTCAGTTGTTCTTTCTGTTGAAAGTCACCATAAAATCAACACTAACACAAACAAGGATGGCTGTCAATCACTGTCACAGTTTTGGGGCATAAAAGGTGAAACAAAGTAAAATGTAAAACTTTTACTAAACAGAGAACCAAACAGACACCAGCCCTCCTGCCTTAGGACAGTAATTTTATTGAACGCTATAGCTTAAATGCAAAATGAGGAGGATATGTCACTGCTGAGTTCTGCAAGTGAGAAGAAAAAAAACAGACTCAGTGCTATAGGTTTGACACTAAACAGATGCCAAACACCAGGGGTGAATGTAAGCAACCCTCCTGCAACACATGCTCCATTAGTCACAGTCTGTTCAAGAAGAAAAAACTGGAATGTGTATAAGTGCACAAACTACAGGCAGATTTACAACCCAAAACAAAGAATGAGATGCTGCTTTGTACTGCTTTCTCTCCACGCTGCCATGAGCGAGCAAGGAAAGTTTATCATTTCCTGTGGGAAGATAGGCAACAAATATCTCTTGAAAAATTAGGCCGAAGCAACAATCATTTTTCCATTACACAAGCATCTTGCCAAATGCATGGCTTCCTGCAAGGACTTTATGTCACGCTGCTATTGTGACTTTTTTTTGTCAGAATTCTCCCCCAATACCATGTAAGTGATAACACAGCCTCATTGCTTAAAAAAATAATCACAAATGTGACAACAGCACACAGGAATGTCCTGCAAATTCATAAAAACACAATTTAACACATCAACCAGTGCGAATGGTATATAACAGCAGAACAATGTTTAATGGGCAGCAACAGGCTAATGCTGATTCCCATTAGATACCTAATACCCCCAATAACGAAAGATTAAAATGTTTGAACTTGTCTGTTATGCAGGTTTTCACTGCTGAGTCGATGTATCCATCAATTTTGTGGTAAATTTCTCAATTTGCTTGTTTGTCTAAAAATACGGTATACATGTTTTTTTTGTTTGTTTGTTTGTGTTTTTTTAAAGGGCCATCTCTCAAGCCTGGGCTATTTGATTTTTTTGAATGGGTTCATGCTGATATCACTACAATAGTGCACTAATTACTCGGGTGGCATATTAAAAAAAAAAGTGTGTGTGAAACTCTTCACACTCTCTATCATAGGGTCCCATCTAAGACAGTAGAAAGCAAGGGACTGTCAAAAAAGTATGAACTATTGTCAGTGCTGATGAGAATGCCAACGGTAGCTAGCGACCGAGCTAATGGTAGCATTTTTCTTTAAAGTTACATGCTGTGGAGTCTTCTTCATTGTAGGATTAACTACTTTAATTACCTATTTTGAATCTAAGAGAATGGACAAGTTGAAAACGTTAGCCAAATGCAGCAGCTAGCCTGAGCACCACAGTCAGCTAATGTGGTTATCAAGTCTGCTAATCACACAACTTGAAATGTTGAAATTAGCGCGCTAACCAGTACTACAAGAATGTGTACTAGCATCTGGAAAGAACCCACAATAGTGACAAACTTTGCTTTTATACCACTTGCAGTTTTCCTTAAATGGATAGCTCACATTTTGGGAAATATTTTAAGAGTTAAAGATGTCATGTATCCCAAACAGCGTAGCATTCCCCCATCCCCCGAAAAAAAGAGGGAAAAAAATGTATTGTTTGGTGTGTTTTAATGAAACATAACATCTTCATTTGTTTATTTGTTAATAAGTGACCTTTATTTTCATTACTCATAACCTGACAATTATTTTCATGACTAATCAATCACCAGTTTTGTCAATATAATATCAACACAGAAAAATGCCTGTCAGAAGACTGAGGTATTTTTTTTCCTTTTGCCTTACTACAGTAGACCAAATGTTTACCATCATATATGAGAAAGAAAGAGTAAAATCTTCACACTGGGAAAGCAAAAACTGGCAAAGGCTTTGCATTTTTGCATAAAAAGGTGAATAAAACAAATATTTTATTATCAAATTATTTGCCACTCGACAAGAAATATTTCCCAAAATGTCAGACTATTCCATCAAATTACTGAGCTACAAATTAAATCTTACAAGCAAATCAGATTAAAAACCCAAACTAGATAAGGGAATTGAGACTTTCTTTCTTTTTGTCAACTGGATGACATAACCCTTTAAGAAAGGTGTGAAAGGTGATTGGCTCCAGTGTACATGGGAGATAGTAAAAGGAAGGTATCCATTCTTACAAAAGGCTCAACAATTAAGGTAGCAGATGAAGGAAAAGTGAGCCATATTAAAAACAAAGTTGGGATCACTTCGTGGCTATAGTGCACAAAAGACTCAACAGTTGATCTCATCATCGCAAATGTACCAAATGTACAAATACCACGAACAGGAAGAAACGACCTGTGGAAACACATTCATATGTCTAGATCCGCTGGTTGCATTCATGACACTAAAAAACTGTCAAAGAGACCAAAACAGAAAAATAAAACTGGAAGTCAAGAGTAAAATATTTAGCTGCAGGCCTTAGTAAACCTATTTCAAACTCTTTGGCATGTACAATCAGCAAAATTTACATGTTATGATTTCACTCATTTGTTTCTCAACAATATAAAAATCGAAATAGAAAAACAAGATGTATCAAATTTCATGTGTCCTACAGTTCTTTTATGTTACAATAAAATGTTAACATCAAAGGGGTTTTTTTTGTTTCGTTTTATTATTTTTGCCAAAAAGGTTATACCATCAATGCTACAAAAATCAAAGTCTTTGTTTTCGTCTTGTTTTTTTTATACAACACATCCTTTCTGTACAGGACAATCTTTTTTTTTTTTGTCTTCTTTTTTTTGTATTACAACACCCATACATCCTAATTACACACAGATCCCGAAGCAGAAAAATAACTGTTTAGGTACCATTTTTAGAGGAGACTAGGGTGTTATTTTTGTTGTCTTTGAGCCCCTTAATTTCATCATTACATAAAGTCATTTAGCTCTGCCTCCAAGGCAGCGGCCATCTCATCTTCCTCCGAGTTACTGCCTTCCTCTTCCTCGTTAGAGTCTTTGGAAGATTCGTCAGCAAACTTCTCCCCTTCTTCCTTGTCTTCTGTGTTGTTGCTGTCGACATCGTCTTCCTCTTTATCTTCCTCATGTTTACGTTTCTGGCCCCTAAAGAAATGACACAGGATTATTTATGAGAACTTGTAAACCCTGATATTTATGAGATCCTGGGGTTATATTTTCAGTTTGCACTGTTAAAACATTCAATAAGATTTAAAGTTGCTTAATTTTGTTACTTTCCGTCAGAACAATGCTAGCATTTTCCCCATTTCCTGCCTTTGTGCTAGGCTAGCTACACTGCTAAAAAAAAAAAATAAAGGGAACACTTTGCTGTGTCTGTCAGCGTAGTGTCCAGAGCATGGAGGCGCTACCAGGAGACAGGCCAGTACATCAGGAGACGTGGAGGAGGCCGTAGGAGGGCAACAACCCAGCAGCAGGACCGCTACCTCCACCTTTGTGCAAGGAGGAACAGGAGGAGCACTGCCAGAGCCCTGTAAAATGACCTCCAGCAGGCCACAAATGTGCATGTGTCTGCTCAAACGGTCAGAAACAGACTCCATGAGGGTGGCATGAGGGCCCGACGTCCACAGGTGGGGGTTGTGCTTACAGCCCAACACTGTGCAGGATGTTTGGCATTTGCCAGAGAACACCAAGATTGGAAACTTCACCACTGGCGCCCTGTGCTCTTCACAGATGAAAGCAGGTTCACACTGAGCACATGTGACAGACTGACAGAGTCTGGAGACGCCGTGGAGAACGTTCTGCTGCCTGCAACATCCTCCAGCATGACCAGTTTGGCAGTGGGTCAGTAATGGTGTGGGGTGGCATTTCTTTGGGGGGCCGCACAGCCCTCCATGTGCTCGCCAGAGGTAGCCTGACTGCCATTAGGTACCCAGATGAGATCCTCAGACCCCTTGTGAGACCATATGCTGGTCACATTTGATTTCCATTGATCATTTTTGTGTGATTTTGTTGTCAGCACATTCAACTATGTAAAGAACAAAGTATTTAATAAGAATATTTCATTCATTCATCATGCCAGGGATTGGCTGATCGA